>CANNZV010003573.1:0-59534 GCA_947561585.1 Caprella mutica
GTGAATTTAAATCGAAAAAAACAAGCTGGACAAAAGTGTACTCAATGTATTTATTGTACATGCACAATATCCATTTATGTTCGGTTGTTTTAGTCATTGACAGGCTACAGTTAGACTATGTGGTACCACTGTCAATTTTAAACCTGCATTATATTATGACAATGTGTTAACATATATTGGTTTAAGGCTTTAGTGGGTAAGTTAAACCTTTGTTGTGAGTTCTGAGCAGTTGAGGTTTATTCGAGGAGATGATACGAAGTCTAAGGTTAGACATGAAATAATTACTACGTATGAGACAAAGATACAAAAGCTATAATAGTGACAGATTGATACAGTGATGGCTATTGTTAAATAATATTGAAATAAATAAAGTTGGCTATTTAATAGGAATATATAATACAAAGCAAGTTAATTTAAAGCCAGTAAAGAAAATGACAGAACTAAATAATATATAATACCAAAAGGTTGCAGAGAAGCTGGCGTGAACGCAAACTGATTTACCTTAACAAGTAGCTATACTTTATAAATGCAATAATATAAATCATCCGTTCAACAATTAACACTAAAACTAAAATAATATATGGAAAATATAGATTTACTAAACAAAAATTACAATTTTTCACCCGTATGTCAGTAATGAATTGAAGAAAAGAACACAGGTGGAGATACACAATTAATTGAAGATTGACCCTATGTTGACGCTACGAAGGATTGAATCTAACTGAGTAAGAAAATACAAAATTACAAATGCTAAGTACGTTTCAAGTTTTATGAAAGAAACATAGTGGAAAAGTCGGTAGGAATTAACCACCACACATATATAACACGGATTTTATTATACATGTATTCAGAGGCACGCGCTAAAAGCAGCGCTTTTTTTGTGTTGCGGTAGCGGCAGCTATCGTAGCGGCAGCGGCAGCATCGCTACTTTTTTCAGAAGCGTTAGAGGTTTTCTTGCGCAACAGCGCTGCTGCTTCCTTTAAAACCAATCATGTTTGAAGTTATTTGAGGAATCTTGATACAAGTCAAAAACAAGTGCGCGAATTTATCAGTTGTAAGTGATATTTAAACAAATTCACGCAGTGCGACTAACTGATATTCGAACAATGATTCACGGTATATCCAACTGATGGTAAAATAATGCTACGCAATGTGAATATTTGATATTATAAGTCAAAATGGCCTAAAACGATCGACTTCACAATGTCTTACGTTTTTATGAAATGTGTTTTTTGCAATAAAATGGGTTTAACTTAATAGTTTGGCTATAAAATTGTATAAAATGTTCATCTGCATTGCAAGTTTCTTATAAAAAATTGTAAGTATTATTTCAAATGTTACAATCATAGTACTAAAACTTACTCATTTTCACTGTACCAAGGTCTTGTACATCGCGCTAAAAAATGCATAAATAAATCTTTTGAATAATTCTATTGTAATTTTTTTAACAATAGTGTTCGTGGATAAATCCTAATTTCATGTTAATATCCGGTTTGATTTCCTTTCTTTTTCACCACTTTCAAATGACGCTTATCCATCAAATCTGTAAATTTCTGAGTTGTATCAGACTTTATCTTCCTACAAGAGTTTTTAGTTTCTTTCCAGAGGTTATCTTTCGACAAGATTGACGTCTTCCCTCATACACATTCTGCTTCAGGATGGACTGAAGTTTTTCAATTGGGTTTAAATCTAAAGAGAGAGTCTTGGGCACCATAAAATTGTCGTTGGCGAACTTATTGCTCCTCAGTAAATTCATAGTTGCCTTAACAGAGTGAGACGGAGAGTTGTTTTTCATGAAATGCCTTTTTTACGCAGTAGTTTCCTTTTCAGCCTCAGAACGAATCTAACCTAAATAAAGTTAATTAAATTTATTTATTTTCCTTTATTTTCCGTCCTTCTGAAATCTAGGAAGATCCGACCCGTTTATTTCCAAATGTCTGAGCCTTAATTATCACAGTTCCACTCCCATCCCATGTTGATGTCCAATTCATTGGTGATGTGGTGAGCCAGGAGGGAGCCAAGTTTTGTTCCATCAGTCAGAACAGTCAAGAATGGCACGCATTTTGTCTGACGAGTACTGTTTGATAGTCACTCTTAAGATACTTCTCCACCCAAAGTAACATAATATGTATTCTTCGAAAGAGGCCTGGTAACAGGTGAAACATAAGAGGTGATTAGTTTGAGTAATCTGCTGTGCATGGTTTTGAGAGGTTTTCCACACCGAAACTCATAAAATGAGTTCACTCTTGATCAAGGACAATTTATTTCTCGTAACAACTTTGTACAAAAAAATCTCGTAGTAGACCAGAGTTACGTTCCAAGTTGGCTTGGTCTAGAGTCTAGACTCTTAGTAGGAAACTGACTCTTTTAGTTTCGTACTAGAGTAACTAGACCAACATCGTTGGTCTAGTGACTATGCTATTTAATAACTCTATTTGTTAATTAAGAATAAAATAACAATTTTGAGAGGAAATATATATTTAATTTAAGAATAAGATGTACATTTACTTTGTTTGAATAATAATTAATATTTTTTGTAAATATATTAACTAAATATGTGATACAAAATGAATTTCATATGTTTTTAAACATAAATAATGGCTTCGATAATTTGAATACAAGGCTTAATGGTGAGAGATTTACTCATTGGCACATTTTAGTTTATTTAATCTGTCACTGTATGATCTCATAAAAGAAATTACAGTTTCACATACAATGGTTTTTCGATTTTCGCATAATTAGACTTCAACAACACTCTGTTTGAGAGTCTCGGCATTTTGTTTTTTCATGATCGTATTCATTATATGCACTGACAAATTGAACAACTTTGCAATATCACTGTTCTTCATACCATAACGAAATTTCTTCAAAATATTGAGTTTCACTTCAATAGAAATCCTTTTTTTTGCGTCTTTAACTGTTCCAGGAGCTTTACTTTTTGGTCTATAGAAGACATTAGTAATAGGGTTCAGAACAAATAAATGTGTTAAATGGAAAGCACTGCAACGAAATGTTGTAACCACAGATTACCATAATGATGGATAATCGACAGCATGATACCGGAGCCTTGTTTTTGAACAACTATAACTACAATTACCAGTTTAATAAATTAGCATAGTATTCACTGCATCTAGTTTTCTGTAATTATTCTCATCAATTTTTTAGCACAGACTCTACCATGAAAAAAATATTAAACATTTACTCACGTTTTATTAAAAATAATAGTAAAAAAATTCGGTGACCGGTATATTCCACCCCGGTAAATTCCACCCCGATATATTCCACCCCGGTAAGTTCTACTCCACTTTATGGGTTAGGTTTGTTAATAATTGATATTAATCATTAATTATTTTTTATATAATGCTAGGTAACTTCCATTTTCATTGTAGTAAATTAAACCTTTAGTTGGGTTCACAAGCTGTTTTTTTTTTCACTTTTTCCACTACACATGTGATAAAACAGCAGAAAGAAAGTTTGTATGAACGCTAATTATCAGTTGAGGTATTTTGATTTTCAATCGCAAGCTGATTTTCTTCATTATCGCCAACGCAGCAGCTATATTAACTGTTAGATGTTGTCATATAGTACTAATTGTCATTTTAATTATACTTTAAATTCGGTATTTTGACTTCGAGTAAAAGTGGTGTAAAATGGTTTTTGAACGAAAACTTTTTCTACACCTTTTACATAATTTTTTTTTTTACCATGTTTTTGATGGGTGATGAGTATGGGGGGACTATTGGACAGGGTTCTGAGACTGGGGGTATCTATGATTTTTTCATATGGAGAGATTTTGACCACGGAATTTTTTCTCCTAGAATTCAAACAACAACTTGTAAGCACAAAACAAAAACATAGAATCAATCAACAATTGTCTCTGCCAGTCAACCCCCTCTACATCTCTCCCAACCATTGTTGTAAGATCATATACTGCAGTTTCATGTTAAAAAGGAATTGATATTACCTTGCTCAACATTTAAACTTCGAAATAAATTACCCAACTAGGAATATTTGTATTTCTGTCTATGAGGATAAAGTTTCAAAAATTTACTTGAGTTACTTCTAAATATTGTCCAATTTATTGTCTCACAATATTGTATAACTTAGTTCTTCTTGCTTACGCAGTATTTAACAGATGGCCATTTAAAATTAAAATCTTTAACTTTTTATTGTTAACCTAATAGTCATTGTCACTTGGGTGGAATATAACGGGGTGGAATTTCCCGTGTGGAATTTACCTGGGTGGAATATCCCGGGGTGGAATTTACTGGGGTGGAATATGCCGGTGTAGAATATACCTAGAACCAAAAAATACTATTCGAAGAAAGATTTATGTGAAAAATATTATTTTAATTATTACTCTTTATAATAGTTTCACCTGAATATCTTTCAGGTGACAAAAATCGTGTTTTATCTAATATGAAGTTTTATCAAGTGCAATTTCAAATATTTCTTGGTCTAATTACTCTAATAGGAGGTTTGTCCACTATGAGGCAGATCTACTACGAGGTTTTGCTGTAGTAACATTCAGAAATCTGTAGCATTGGTGAAATACATGCACTGTCCGTCACAAATATTGATTCACACCTAAAAGTAACTAGTATTCCTATAAGTGATGTTTCTAGTGTGACGCCAAATGATACACATCAGCGAATGTACTTCATCCGGCCTCCAGAGGCACCACCTGATCAAAATTAAAACTAAATAATAAAATCATTTGGAATTATTGTCACTTATACTTACGTCATAGACAATGAAAATCACGGAATTCATCAAACAAAGTTAATGGGTTCAAAACCCCTGGTTTGTTAGGCATTCTGCCTATAGGATTAAAAACGCGAAGCAAACTCTCCAGATCACGCAATTCGGTAAATTGCGCGGAACATATGTATAACCAAATAAAACACAGTTATGCGTAGTGCAACATTTGAGAGACCTTCAATACATGTTCGATTTTTACTACTGGAAACACATTGAAGATCTAAAATTGTTGAGATGTTTTCTAATCACAGACTAATTTTTGCAAAATATTGCTAGGTACCAGATAAGCACGAATATCTACTGGAATCAGATCTATCAAACTTTTGATATTCAACCTTTAAGTAAATTATCATGTCAAATAATTTAACATCAATAGTAGACCATAAAGTTGACCATGTATGTACGTACCGCTAAATAGAATGCAAAGAAATGACTGTACAAATTACCTTTACTAAATAATTTCTAAGAGTAAATTGCTCTAACAAATGTTATGCCACTAGTGTTTTTTACTTTTCATCGTTTCGAATTAAGAATGTGTTCGCAGAAGAAGACAAGAGAAGCAATTATTAATCCCAGTCCATAAATCAAGAAAATACCTTGAAGATGATACAAAGTCAAAATTATATCGCCTTTTTTTGCCTGTTTATGGCTGTCTCCATCACTTGATTCTTGGTCAATCTGGATTGAAATTTGTATATTAGTCAATAATTTGAAGAACATAGATACAAACTAGGAGTACATTGCAATATTTCATTCGTGGACCGACAGTTGAGCCCAAGACTATTGGACCAAGGACAATTGGGCCCCAAGACAACTATAATATTTGCCGATTTTTTCAAAGTCTACTGTATTAACTTAATTAAATACCATTGCTTCTGTAATATATAGTCTTGAGCATAATTGAAATAAAGAATATTTTCTAATATGAAAAAATATTCTCGTAATGAAAAACGTATATTTTTTAATAGAGCATATTCTTTTCCATGAATAGATACTATTTTTCTTTTAAACAACAAAAATTGCTGTTCTGACATAGGTCATGTATTGTAAGCAACAAATTTCCTAGATACAGTACCTCTGTAGTGAACTCCTGCTAAGTGAATGAGTTAGGATGTATAGTCAATATAAAAATAAGAATGTAGCTATTTTACATGAAGAAACAATAGAAATAAGAATGTAGGTATTTTACATGAAGAAACAATAGAAATAAGAATGTAGCTATTTTACATGAAGAAACAATAGAAATAAGAATGTAGGTATTTTAAGAAGGCCGTGGCACACAAAGACATGCTGAAATTACTGGAACATATAAGTCGAAATTAAGTTAATGTGAATTTGTTAAAACCTGTTCAGTGTTCAATATTGAAGAGTTTTATAAATTATTATTACAAAATGTATTCTCATAATCTCATTTTATACCTACAATTGTTCAATTTTTCTTAGTACAATGTAACGAAAATCTTTTACATTTACCCAATTTATTAACTAAATATTACTCTGACAACTTTGTCAGATGATGTACACTACACATTGGATCCACACAACATGTTTCAAGTTATACAACTTATTTAAATAATTTATTACACCGAAATATGAGATTAGTATCCAAATGTGATTCAAAGGGCTTGCTGATATATGTGCTTTATCAATTATATCAATCGAATTAAAAAAAAATTAGAGAATATAAAACATATTTCAAAGATAATATTGTCACTACCGTAGTAATAACAAAGTAACCCTCCTTTAATGTGTCTTCTGCACAAAGTTTTTCTGGGCTCAATTGTTTTGGGGCCAAATGGTCGTGTGCCCAATATTGTTTTGGGCCCAAATGTCGGTGCACCATTTCGTTAAAGCTTGTTGTACTCAGAAAGTGGATGTTGACATAGTACAATCTAGAATTATTAAAGGTCAGATTGGTTCATGACCAATATTATGACCCACTTTTCAAACACTATCAGAGTACAACTACTGCAACGTTATACACCAATGATGTGTGAATTACCAGTTCTTTCTTTCCGTTTCGGTGATTAATTGCTTCAACATCTTCCATCCACTTATTGATGATTCCACCATTTAACAATTTATGAATAATTTTATCGACTGGTCTCTGAGGAGACAAGCAGAAATTATAATTTAATTAATCTGTCGAACAATGTTAATAATATTTTAACCAATTTTAAATTCTAGTTTCAACAAATAAATCAAATATAAGGTGAACCAATTTGATTTACTTATAGTTTCAGAATTATTATTCGCCTAATGCAATGCTGTGTACCTTATTAATTTAGGACTTTGGCCAATATATACCTACCAATGTTCAAATAAATTTTCAACTATTTATTTCAGATATCAAAGAAATTTGAGATTTATCAGATTATTACAAAGGATATTGTGAAACAGGTCAAGAAATGACGTCAAACAGTTTACAATTTATGGAAACATCAGTCACAATCTCCATTATACCAAATCCAGAAAGAAAGCGATCAATTCGCACCAAAAGTGTAATTTCTGCAATTACGAAACAAATAGTCCGAAATTCGCTGAAAAGTTCCAAAATAATTGTGGAACAGATTAGTATCTCTAAATCATCACAGCAGAGGCTATTCAATAAGAATCCAAAGTTACATTCATATGAAAAGCAGTTTAGCAGCTACCTTCAGTCATCTCCATTGAGAAAAGCTAGGTTCGTCAATTCACAGGAAAAAATTATGTTTTCCTGACAAAAAATATTCATGGGGAGGCTGTCATCGATAATCAGCTTTGGAGTGTTAATTTTAAGAGCCATTTGAGATAAGCCTACCTCCGTTATGATATGGCCTGCTGTTGCATCGGATGGGAATGGTGTGCAGACGTTTCGCCGACAGACGTTTCGCTGACAGACGTTTCGTCGACAGACATTTCGTCGACAAGACGTTTCCTCGACAAAATTTCGTAAATGGGATATTAAGAAACTTTAACGCTACAAAACAAAATCATTAACAGAATAACGATCACAATACAAAATGGAATGATGGTCATCATGAAAATTATTAAATATATTTAAAACGTTTTTCTACTATAATATTAAACCAAAACTACTCAATGATAACAAATTATTTTAATGTAATTCAATTCTTTTGGGTCGAGTTACGTTTGTGATGTTTAAAATTTAAAACAATTTCCTCTCAATAATTTACGTTCCATAATAATAAGATTTATATCGTTGGATTTGTCATTGACAAGTCATTATCAGTTGGTAAATGCCCACTGTTCGACTACTGCGAGTGTTCGGCAAAGTGGTAATCCTAGATTGAATTGCACAATTTTATAAAAATTAAACTCGCCGTTGAATGTTTATCAATATTTTAATTTCTTTTTTTACCAAAATATGATTCTTAAGAAACAAGTAGTTGGCTTAAAATAGAAAATGAAACGACATCCCGTTTTCATAGTTTGATCATGTAAGAAACCAATATTAAAAATCCTCTCCGAGAAAAATATGAGTTTATTACATAATATTGTAGAACTAAGGCATCCATTCGTTCTACTTGTGTCAAGTTAGACGAAGAAGTAGTTCGGACACGTACTTCTGTAACCATTCATGTTGAGAAAGTGAACAATTAAAAAGGTGGTCAGTTTGAAATTTAATGTGTTTATGATATGTATCAAATGAGGAGCTATTTGGTTGAAGAGATTTTAATCAAACCAAAGTCGTGAGCACAAAGAGGTGACGGAAACCGTAGAACATAGAATATAGAAAGTGTCTTGTAATATTTATTAGCTGTAAGAGAAAAGTTACTGAAAATGATTTACTGTTAACGAAGTTGTTTGAGCGCAAACATGCTAAACTTTTACTGATGAGTTATTTAAATGATTTAAATAAGATGAAAACTAATTTATAGTCTAATTAATATGCAGGTTATACTTATGATTATAGTTAAATAGAAATAACTATGATCAACCGTTGTCATTGAAGAAATATAATGAGAAATGACCGTATAACAAGGTGTTAACTGTGTTTCCACAGTGTTTACCCAAATACCAGCTGGAATAATTTTTAGAAGATATTTTGAATGTTTTTTGTGAGCTCTTTATTTTGGACAAAGACATTTGAGATTTATCACCACATATTACTTTGATTCTGATTCTATCTTTCTAATTATATTTAAATTCAAGTTTTTCTATGAATAAATCTTCTTGGGTCACCATATATAATTATATATTTGAACATATGTAAACCTTCATAAGTGAATTTCTCTGCAGGGCTATGCCATTTCCCATGTTGGAGAAAGTATTTGCTGCCAAGTGAATTTTGTTATTTCTAATATAGTCAGTATTCTGCAGATAAGCTTTATAAGTTATAAATGCGAATGATTCATCTACTGTTCGTTGGAGACAAGTATCCCAGTCAGGGCAGAACTGTAGCTTCTTCAATATGTCTCTGTAGAGTGGGATCTGTTGAATGTATTAAATTTATCCACGTAAGCCCCATGCATTAAATTATCAGGCTGCATTGAGGAAGAGAGATTTGATTTTTTGTACTCTCAATCGGATATAATCAAGTAATACTAATAAGCAGTATGGAAATCAAAACCTAGTTCTGCATTTAAACTACCAACCTGATTTTCCTTAATAATTTCCAACTCCGATGCTGCGTCTTCAACAACACCCCACGTGAAATCAGATTTTACCAATTCCTCAAGACTGTCCAATGGTTTCCTATAAATTGGAGCACTAATGAAAGCTGATAAATTGCTGATGTAGCTGATGGTGCTCACTAGGCTGAGCAGTATCCAAAAAGCAGAAAATATTTTACCAGAAGATGTTTTTGGAAGTACAGCATCCTGTAGGTTATAGAAAATTGTATAAATTTGGATTTTTATAGTTCTCTAAACATATTAATGATGTTAATGTACTTGGTTCAAAGTAATTCTGAAAATCATTTCTGCAGCTGAAAGTAGAGAAGACTTGTCAACATCCTTTTTGCTTTTGACGAAGTTTATTCCTCTGTTCAGAAGCCACTGAACCAACGCAGCAAAAACAATAGAACTGATGAAGACCATCCATACGAACGCATCAAATGGTTTAACCAGGGACATCCATTGTGGCAGAGGCTGTACAACATTTAGAATTATTCGATATGAATGCATCAACGAAATAACAAAATTTCCAGCATTAAACATAAGTAAATAGCAAAAACTTACTTCAGGTTTCTTACTGGCAAATGCTAACGGGTCAAAATAGTAGCTAATAGAGAAGTCCACAGCGAATTCCCTGTTGCTGGTAATAGCAAGTGCAAGAGAGAAGTCAGATTCAAACCTTTCGACTTCACCTGTAATAATTTCACTCAATTGTTCAATAGTTAAATAAAAACTTCATTTGAATTGTACCAAATGTAACTTGTTAAAATATCAATTAAACACACAAACAAATTCGTCATAGGTATCTGAAATGTATTACGAGATACTTCGTTCAAGTTGAGTTATTTTTCACATAAGTGTACGATTTGTAAGTAGTTATACTGTACAATATTTCAATAAATTCTATATTATATAAACTCGATATTTTCAAAATATAAGTTACTGTACACATTCAAATTAGTTTTATCATGTATATTCCACCTAATATTTTTTTAAGAATTAGTTTCTATTTTTCCCACCTACAACTCCAGTCCATGATTTATTTGGCAGTTTGGAACCCCATTTTCCATCAGTTGGTTCGTAAACCTACAATCAAATTACCTAGAGTAAATATTCAGACTTTATGTAATCAATTTCAGATACAGAGTAATTAATACATCGATTTACTTTATATGTGAAGTTCATTATTTTTGCGATTGTATTCAACAATCGGGCATCCAAACAATCTTTTAGTGTAACAGCTTCTCCTTTTCCGTTAGTTTCAAAACTTGTTATTGGCTCGTAAGTTAATGAGACTCCTCTGCAAAAACAATTAACTAAATTATATTTCGATTAACTTTGAACTACGTTTGAAATAATTTTATGATTTTAAACCTGAATTCGTGTCCATTGCAGTTTTCAAACTGAGACGGAAACATGTTTTTCTCATATAAGAAACCGTGAGTTGTGGTCCAAATGTTCTGCAACACTATGGAAGGTGATCCGCCATTGCAAAAGGGACAACTAGCTATGAAATGAAGGAATAAAAATTGTATTCATTAGGACGGACTTTTGTAATAGTCATGGAATTCATTTTTTTTAGTTGAAAGACAATACATAAAGACTCACTATATATATAAAATTGGGAATCTTTTAGCAACAAAAATGCTACGTTGATAGTTTCTACCAATCCGTAATTCGTCCTCAAGTCTTCCGCTTTGTGAGTTTCATCTCCGAACCATACCATGGACCAAATTGCTCCTCTTAACCAGTCTGAAATAGATAGAGAATGGATTAGAACCATATAAAATGAAGCTGCAGAGAAAATCGATATGTTTAGATATGGTCTTTAAAACATAGTGCAAAATTAAAGAACGATTTCATAAAATTCAGGATCAATCTGATATTTAAGGTAACCAGATGTTCTCAATATATTTCTCGGATTTTATTAATAAAAACGTTATTCCGTTATTCCAGTGTTACTGCCTCAAAATGTAATTCTATATTGGTAGAGTTAACTTGAAACAATTTCAAAACTTTAATATGACTTTGTAAAAAACGCTCATAATGATACATTTCATTTCTTTTTCACATTTATTTTCTCATTCAAATACATGAGCATTGTGAATAAATATATGCATAAGAATCTAAATAAAGAATGAATACAATTCTTCACCTGACTTTGTAATGTATTTGTAGATTTTTTCGGCTTCAGCCAAAGTGGTAAGTAGAACGTAGGACGAGCAAAGTTTGCCATGTTTACTTGGGTAGACGGAAGGTTGTGGCGGAGAAATGGAATTAAAGACGTCAGTGATGGAGTAACTCAGCACTCCTGATGACGACTCATCCGCCCATAGATACAGCAAGAGCTTGTTATGAGTAAATTGATGATTAAAACAACTACTGAATTTCAATTACCTACGTGAAATACTTTGAGAAATACGTATATAGTCCTCAGATTTCTCTTGACAAATTAATTTTGAAACTTTCCGAGGTTTGAATGTTCATGCTTCATTTTTTGCTCGAGTATTTTTTGCTCGGGAAGAATAAAATTACAACAGTTTCACCCCCGTCAGTCATTCTCTCACCTTCTGCTCAACATCCACCAGGTGTGTCTGGTTGTAATCACCCCTAATTACTATCCTCTGACAGTCTGGTAGATGATCTGTCAGAATCTGGTAGATAGCCTTGGCAGGGTATTCATTCCATGAGGTCTGCCTGCACGGGATGGTTATTAAACAGTTACATTTTTACATATTTTTAAACAATTAATAAAATTATCTTTTAAGGAAAACTTTTTATTACCTATTTATACATTAGTATAATGGAGTAAAGCAAACTTACTCGTGACAGCTTGAGAGTCTCATCGAAAAAAGAAATAAGAGGAATACAAATAACATCGACATATTTGAATAAAATTTAAAGATATATATATATGTAATAATGCTCCATATATCGTAGATAACCCTTCGATGTTTTTTTCTAATGCATAAGTATCTACTGATTACCAACACCACGCAACAACACTAAAGACTGTGCCTGATCTCAACTTTTTCTTGCAAGAACGTTGCCGTAATTGATATATTATTTATTCAGACTTGTTGTCAATAATATTCAGAAGCAAACAGAGAACCCTAAATCAGATAATAATAGGTACCTATGTGATGAAATACATTGACGCCTTGGTAGTAACAAAGATGTCAAATGATTGATGTGATTAATCAGTATTGGTTATGTTGTAGGTACCCACAACAAAGGCCTTAATTAGTAAAACATAGCAACTTTCACAAATAATAACAAATAACTGTATGTCAATCATTATGTTAACTGGAGGAAAATATTATATCTGTTCCGCGCCATTTGCCGATTTGCACTATCTCGAGAATGCGCTCGGCGTTTTTAAGATCATTGAAAATGTGCAACATTCTCGAGAGTGTGCAAGGCAGGTAAAGGGTATGAAGCAGGATCCAACAGTGATGGAGTAGATAATAAATTATTTTTGTATTTATTTGGTCCATTTCATCAAAATGTGATAGTTAGAGCTATACATAATGAATTGGCAATAAATTGTAATTAAGCTTGAGTAAGTTACTTTTAAAGAAAACTTGAAAAAACTATTATTTTAATCTTACTGAGATATCAAACGTTTAATATTAACCTCATTTGTTTTCCTTTGTCTTTAATGAAAAAATATAGTCTTTTAAATTAAATTTAAGGTTAAAAAGTTTTCCATAATAGTACATGCTATCACATGCGAGAATGCGCTGCGCGTTTTTTAGGATGTGTGACAATCTCGAGATTGCTGCACATTTTCAAATATTCAAAAAACGCGCAGCACATTCTCGAGATTGTGAAAAATCGGCAAAATTAGGTACATATGCAATGACAAGAATGGGATATATAACTTTTCCCACCTTTCTCTACTCTCCACTTCTCTTTTCTCCTTTCTCTTAATTCTCTCTTCTGCTCTTTTCACCTTTCTCTTAATTCTCTCTTCTGCTCTTTTCACCTTTCTCTTAATTCTCTCTTCTGCTCTTTTCACCTTTCTCTTAATTCTCTCTTCTGCTATATATGATAATCAACCATCTATCTTTGTACAATAAAGGAAACTGAACACATAGTTTTAATTACAAACTTTTAGAAATTAATTTATCTAACATGAAGAAAAAATGGTTTAGAGAAAGGTGAAAATTTTGCAAACATTTCAAAAGTCATACTGCGTGAAAAAGATAAGAAATTCAAGTTCATATTATTTTCAGCCACTGAAAAATTTAAATATATAGCATTTTTTGATTGTGATTGTTTAAAAAAACACAAATGATAAAACATTGCACGAGCCCAATCCGTATTAGAATCGTGGATTCAGCTGATGATTCAGTCGTAGCATCAGGAATTGTATTCGCAAGCGATGCAAGTTGGTTAATTGACAATATCGGCAATGATTACATAAAGTTGATGAATATCTATAATAAAACACTGTTCTATAAATGACTTCTGATGACTAGAAAACGCACGAGAAATCTAAGGTATGTGCTATTTGTGACATTAAATTTAATAAATATGAAGAGAAACATCGTCATCATGGGTGGGATACTGAGGTTTTTAAGAATGGTAGTATAGTCTTGTAAGGTAATTTACATAGCAACACTCTGTGTCACATGCAATACACGCACATAACTTTGTTAAATACGATTCTTCATTCCATTCTTAATGGGTTATCTAATAAAGATTAAAAAACAGACATCATCAGTAAAGCAGGTGAAAATATCATTCAAATCTCTGTGGAATATAAAATAAAGTTGAGCTCTGTTTTATGTACAGTATTAGTTTCCTTCAAAAAAGTTTAGATACGCTCACCGAAGATTTAAAAGCATTATCCCATTAATTTAATCTTTTTAATTGACATATATTAAAAAGGGCCGGGTTATTCTATAAAATTATGCCTCTTTAAAGGTATTAGATTACAAAATTTTCTATAGCAATTTAAATATTGCAATATTACTGATGAAGATTGCAAATCTTTATTTATGTAAGTTAACTGTCAATCCATTGAAGATGAACTTGTATCTTCAATGTGATGTTTTTCTTCTTGCTGAAGTATTCTTTAAATTTAAAAATATTGTATATATCGAAATCAGTTAGATGCTTCACAATTCATAATACTACGCTTATTAGTTATTAGCGAAGCCGTTTTAACTCTAAATTTAAATTTGATTTACTGTACAATATTGAAGATTTACTATTGATCGAAACTAACATTGGAGGTGGATTCACTGTGGTAAATGAAGGTTGCAAGAAATTTAACATCTCCTCACTACCAAACTATGACTCTGATGTGGATTTATCAGAGGCTTCATTTCTTGAATTCAACAGCTTGTATGCAACGATGATGCATGATAAAGTATCCACTGGGGGCTTAAGCGAACTTACACAGAGTGGAATAGAGGAATTTAATATTTCAGCTGGTAATGTAGATTGTAGACTGTGATCACACTTATAGTTTGCTGAAAGATCTTGAAATTCCTGATCATGTAAGAAGAGATACAGGTTTAACCAGTTTGAACCACATCTTAATCACGGCGCTAGGAAAACTCGCACCTGGAAATCTCACACCCGGAGAACTCGTACCCGGAAAACTCACACCTGGAAATCTCACAGCCTAGGAAAACTCACACCCGGAAAACTCACACCCATTTATTTCAAAATTAGTTGATTTCCTACGATATCTTGATAACAATGACAATTATTTCTTCAATTAGTTGATACGGAAGGGACAATTAAAACTATGTTATCAGCATAATATAATGATATTTTGCAGTACATGAGATTAATATGAAGGTAATGATAACTAAGTTTACATTAGAATAAACTCGTAAAATAATGCCTATGAAGAAGAAAATAACAAGAATGCTATCTATTTAACAATTAAAGTGAGTTTAAAATTTGATATTGTATGCAACAGCACGTAAATAGCTGATCTTGTCTTCATAACAGTTGTAGCTTATGACTAATTTTTTAAGCTTCGCATCAGTATTTTCGTATTTTTTCGTCTGTGGGAGTAAGTCTCCCCTGTCAAATTGTACCTTTTTAGCAGTGGCAAGGCAATCTTCGTCTTTCAAAGCATTTATACATAGTAAATAAATAGGGAAGTATACCAAGTACAATATTGGAACATCAAAAAATACTCTGAGTGACGTCATACAAAGTATTTTCCATTTTGTTTTTAAATAAAAAATGTTCTACTATTCAGTTAAACGTGCATTTTCATGGAAATTAACTTACATAAAATTGTTTTTATCACGTTTTACACTCAATTAACTATATTCACCTAATAATACTTATAATACATGAGAGTACTATATGCGACGCCATTTGTTTACATCGTTTCTGAAGAATGGATCAAGTTCACCGTCAATTAATTTGAAACTTAGTATACTTTTCTATTTATTTACTATGCATTTATCAGTCTCCAAATGTTCGGATGGCAGTTATTCACTGATCTGTTAAATGCGTTGTGAAACGCCTCCACATTGTTGTTTGTACGTGGAAGAGAATTAACTACGCGGTTATGAACATTCCACAAATAAATTGGAAACATAGGTTTGGTCCTACGCCTATTGTGTCGCGTTCCCCTTTCGATACCTATGTAAGTTGTTTGAATATAAACAAGAAACTCTTCTCAAATTGAGTCATCGTCTGACAGCTCTTGGAAAACATTAATAACGTCATCAACTGGCACTAGCGCAAGAGCTGAAAAATGTCTCATTTCGATAGCAAATTCGTTGTTGTTGTGGTACTTATTCTTATAACCAAGGGAAATTAGTTTCCTATATAAAGACTGTGAAAAATGGAAAAAGCATCCAACCGGAGAAATATTAGTAAAACAGCTTTTAACGCATTTAAAGAAGCCAATTCAAAATAAATTGTTGCATTCTCTGGCTTTTCATCACCAACAAGTTCACTAATCTTTTCATAAAATTTTCTATAAGTAGCTTCAGTTTTATTTGGCAACAAAGCGTAAACTCGTGGAATACTCAATTTTCTGTTTTGTACATGAATAGTTAACAGCTGATAATACATTTCAGGGGCAACTTTAAATGTGCCATCTATTGCCCAGTTTTTAATTTGCTTTAAATCTTGCAATCTTGTGTCAGATGCAAATATTAAAATGCGGTTTTCATCGGTAATTCCCGAATCGTATTTGAGAAATTGAATTCCGGACCCAAGTATTGTATATGGTGGAGGAATTTCATAGCCCGTTCTTTCAGATGGTTGTGGTGGAAACCCTGATTCTCATTGTCTCCACATTCGAACATTCCTGCTTATATGACGCACTGCCGGCATTTGAGCAATAGTAGTTTCATCCACTGATGTCATAGATTGGGATACCAGCACACGAGTAGATTGATGAGAAGTTTTTGCAGCCATCTTTAAGTTTTCCATGGTAAATTTAGCATCGATTTCATCTTTCGTTGCTGAATGATTGTGCTCGCCAACATGCTTCACAATTTCAAAATCATCAGTTTCAGATTTAGTATGAAGTCGAGCTTCATACTAAAACTGAAGAACTGTACCTACCATGCATGTATACTATGTGTGTATCTACCATGTGTACTGTGTGTGTACCTACCATGTATCATGTATATGTGCACAAAGAAATGACCAAACATAGACTCATTATTTCAAAGAAGAAATAGAAACAAATATTTTATTTAAAATAAATGGGTGTGAGTTTTCCGGGTGTGAGTTTTCCTAGGGTGTGAGTTTTCCTAGGGTGAGTTTTACCGGGTACGAGTTTTCCGGGTGCGAGTTTTCCGTGCACGGGTTTCCCGGGCACCCTTAATCACATGCCCCCTTTTACGAAGGACATATTGGAAAATCTAAACTTAACAGAGACTTATATCGTAAATAAACCTCATAGCCGTCATAGGTATACATTTTCCACAAAAAGATTTTCTCATATCTATCAATTTGTAACACCTCTATTTACAGCTTGGGATAAAGATAAACAGAATTCACAAAATAATAGAATTCATACAGGATACATGTTTCTGTGATTTTACTAACCAAAATATTAATTGTAGATAAAAATCAAAGAATTCATATGATAGAGCGATATGGAATTTAATTAATAATTCAGTATTCAGAAAATTGCTGTTTGATGCTCGCAAGAGTCAAATTGAAACAAAATTAATCGTTTAAAAGCATATGTTTCAAAGATACGCCTCAAAATTCTTTGCTTAAGGAAGTCATTCCTATTGTAGAACAGAGTGCAGGGATGAAATTTAAATAAGATAAAATCGAAATTAATAGGCCAATTTTCATAGGATGATATATTCTAGAACATAGTTAAATCTATACTTTTACAATTATTTTTACAGTGTATTGAATAAAAAAATTAATGATAACCTCAGTTTAATGTATACAGACACCGATTCCTATTTTATTAGCTCCAACTCATTTTAAATCTCTGACCATATCAAGATTGATCCGTCAAAAAAACTTTTGAATTTGCGTAATTATCTAACTAATCACAAATTGTAATCAAATAAATATAAATCACAACTAAGAAAGTTGAAAACCGAAGTAGCTTTTTCACGAGTAACAGAGGTTGTCTTTTTGAAGCTAAAGTATTATTATACTCTAACATGTGATAATACGACAAAACAAGCCATAAATGGTATTATCAGATGAAAACAAAAAGAATTGAAGCATAACCTATATTTGGAAATTCACAATAATACGCAAATTAAATTTAAATCTGTTGAATGTATGAATATTGGAAAACATAATTATAATATATTCACTGTAAGAAATAGAGAAAGAACATTATTGATTCTAAAAAAAAAAAATAACACTAAATCAATCGTTTTCGGTAACCCTTATTCTGATTTACCTGTTAACGAGAGTAGTCTTTCTCCACCTAGAAATAACATAAAGTTACTCATCAGTCATCACTATCATCCTGTAGTTAAAACTTTCAGAATAGTCTCACACCAAGTCTAATTTTGATTATATACATCGTTTTTTTGTTTGTTTATTTTTTATTAATTGTTTATTTAAACTCTCTTCACAATAGAATGCAAAATAAAAGTAATATAATTTTAAAATACAAACAGTTTGATTCTTGAAAAGTCAATCAATGACTGGTGGAATCTAAAAATATTAAATTATACTAAAGATTTCATACCTATCCAAAAATACATAATCTACCTAAATATAGTATATCTATATAAAAAATATTAAAATATATATTGTATATATATATATATATATATATATATATATATATATCGATAGTTTTATGTGAATATTTATTAGGGTTTTAGGAGTTTCAGATTCAGACTAACGAGTAATAATGATGCAGAGTGTTGTGTGAAGGGACTGTTACGAATCATCGGACGTTTTCACATCTTCAGACACGTAAGAAAATAATATAAAATTACTATTTTACAGTAAACGTTGCTGAAATGTTGAATAATAATAATTATATTTATTGCTTATATACGTGTCGGTTTCTCTTAGTGACATGTTGACACAGAGTAGTGTCAAAAGAGGATTACCTCAGATCCTCGAGTGACAGGAAGACACAACGGATGAGAAATAATAACTCATTAATGATTAATGACTCATTAATGAATAATGACTCATTGTTGATTAGTAACTCATTGTTGATTACTGACTCATTGCTGATTAATGATTAATGACTCATTGCTAATTAAGGACTCATTGCTGGTTGATGACTCATCGCTTAAAAATAAATGAGAATTTAATATATAATAATATAGTGATTTTAGTACCACCACAATAGAATAGTTACACCTCTTTTTAATTTCTATATAACTTTTCTAATCAAAGAAAATTTGGCAAAAAGGAGTAACAAAATCTAAATACTGAAGATCTGAAAAACAATACATTAAGTACTTATTGTAATTTTGTAGATTGTAATACCTCTGAAAATAATTAAAGACTTGGTAAACAGATAACATATTTATTAAATTATATAATTTAAAGAGGTCGTTGTATCGAGATGCAGGTCCAGTAGAACGGATAACTATTGTAGGGGTCTCCATTTAAAGATCGTCCGCTGTATGATCTTTACCTGTATTATTGTTAGTGAATTAGCCGAGCGCCTCACTAACGTGAATTCGTCTTATTCGAAAATAAAATTTAAACTTTTTGAACTATATATGTATAATGAAACACATAGTAATCTAATTATTATAATTAATAGAGAATTATTAGATTACAAAAAGATAATCGTAATGACCTTAAGAACAAATGAACGGACATTGAAGATTATGATTCTTTCCTAGAGTACTTTACTATAAATTACTATTAGTATAATCATTAACTTAAATATGAAGAAAAGAAAAGGAGGATTCTTTACTGAGTATACATTTCAAGACACATTTCAGGGGTTTTTGTTCTGCAATGGGCTCCATCGTCTCGTCACAACCCTTTAAAAATAAACATCTCAAAACTAGAGACTATTCAAACACTAAATATCTCCTACGTTCCAAATTCTGTCCACAATATTTAATTCTAACCTTCAATTGGTCATTTCAATAAGAGCAATGTATTGTCTTAACCTCACCAATCGGCCAGTATACTTTCCGCTTCCCACCAAAAGGCGGCCCAATGCTAACTTCAACAATATACCGGGGGGGGGGGGGGGAGGGAGGGGAGTAAAAGTCACTTTACTATTTTAAAACTTTTTAACGAACAAAGTATAGAATATAAAGCTTATTAGTAAACTGCAAAGGAAAGCAGAATATTTGTAGTTTTTACATAAAGAATTCCTTTAAAAATATTCCTTCATTAATTAGCACATATATGAACTCTAGCTGTCCTGTGTGTTTTGTATCAATCTTCTCAGCATACCTGGTGAAAAGTTGATAATTTCTTTGAAATATTCCGTTTTAGTTCATCAAGCGTGTTTGGATTATTTACGAATACCTTTTCGATTAAAAATCACCAAAGGAAAAATTCGGAAGGAGTTATATCCAGTTACTGAGGTGACCAAGAAATGTTGACAAATTAAGCGTAGGTAATTTTGTCGGCCTGGACAATGGATATGCTGCTTATAAAAGATTCCAGGTATCAACTGAATTTTGTAAGAATATAATTTAGATCCTGCTAAAGCAGGATCTAAATATGCGCCGGAGTGACGAGCAAAACAATCGCAATTGATTATTACTCTTTTTCGTGAATGTTAAGTATAGTCTTCTGTATTACTAAGATTCACAGGCTAATTAACTTCTTCAGAGCGAGATAATTTCGATCTTTCAGTTCGATCTTTGTCAGCACATGATCCCGTTTGTTTGAATTTTTCTACCAAGGAAAGAATGGCAGGTCTTAGATTAACTTTTGTTAAAATTTCTCATAAAACATCTCCTTACTCCAACAACTGATCCATTTTAGTTGATAATAATATTCAACAATAATTGTGTGGCTCTTTTTTTCAATATTGAATTTAGCCATTCTTATAAGTTTACGATTTCACACATTAAAAAGTAGATTTGAAATAGCTGAAATCTGAAAGTCATATATTGATTTCGTTTCATATCAACTAAAACTTCAAGTGTTCTTCTTTCATTTGCCGTTTACTAAAGGTTTTTATTTTTTTTAGATTGAGCGTAATAAAATTTCAAAATGGTAAAGTAACTTTTGGCCCACCCGGTACTAATAACCCGATACCCTTGACTGTTCTTATCAATCGCAGAACCACATGAAATGCAAAACTATTTCATAGTGTGGAACATTAAACAGAAAGCAGAATTTCCAATTAAATCCTTCAAATTGTGGTAGGTATTCCCAACCCATATCATGACAAGCAATAAAAATAGAGTAAAACTGAATAAGCTATAATTATTCCATAATGTTTTTTTACTACAGCAAAACCTCGTAGTAGACCAGAGTTACGTTCCAAGTTTGTTTGGTCTAGTAAGAAACTCACTTTAATAGTTTCCTACTAGACCAAAATCGTTTTCTATAAAAGTAAATCGGTGACTTTAATATTTCGATGGCTCTATTTGTTTATGACAACTTTAATGCCAAATTAATGGTGACTAACATACCAATTTTGAAGGGAAACAAATTTAGAAACAGTATGAATTTTTTTGCTTCAATTAAAATGAATATGATATTTTTTTTAATTAAATTATCATTTTATGAAATTATAATAGTCTTCACTGTATCTAGTTTTCTATAACTTTTCACATCAATTTTTTTAGCACAGACTTTACAATCAAATCTGAAACCAATTCTGCCTTATGTTTTATCCTAAAAACAGCATAAATAAATATAATACATAATTCAAATTAGAGATTTAACTTAAAACAGTATTCTAATAATTACTCCTTGTAATATTTACACTAGAATAACTGTCAAGTGACAAAAATTGTATTTTGTCTAGTACGAGGTTTTTTCCAGTACAGTTTCAAAAATTCATTGGTCTAATAGGGGATTTGTCTACTAGGAGGCTGGTCTACTACGAGGTTTTGCTGTATACTATTTTGGTTTACATCACATAATTTTAATACTCTAGTGGTTTTAGAATGTGCACTCTAAAAAGTCTAAACTAAAACACCTGATAATTGATGTCTAACCAGAAGTTGCTCATAAATGTTACACATTCTATACGGTTTTGCATGATTTGGGTAAAAGAAGAGCAATAATTGTAATTAGGTGTAAGCAATTGTAGTATGAGAGGTAATTAATTAAATGTAGGTATACTCTGGTATGTATAGTATTCAAGTGTAGGCATAATGATATAAATAATTCATATACTTAGTACTTTTTATGTTAAATCCTGTATGTTTGTATATATCTATATTTGTGAACATTGTACGCAGATCGCACCCCGCTCTGTGTAAGCAGTGCATTTTTAAAGTGCAAAGAGAATGCATGCACAAATTACCTTTACCAAATAAAATCTAGGAGTTAGTATCTCTAATATGTGATATGTTGCTAGTTTAATCCTTTTCTTCATTTCAAATTGAGAATGTGTTCGCAGATGAAGACAAGAGAAGCAATTGTTATTCCCAAACCATAGATCCAGAAAATACCTTGAAGATGAAACAAAGTCAAAACTATGTCAGCTTTTCTTGATTGTTTAGTGCTGTCTCCATCACTTGATTCTTGATCAATCTAGATTGAAATTGTTATTTTAGTCAATAATTTGAAGGAAATAGACACAAACTAGAGCAATTAAGCTCACACAACTCGGAAAGTGGAAAACAATCTGAAATTTTTAATTAAAGATCAGATTGGGTTCATAACCTATTTTAAGGCCCGCTTTTGAATTCTGGGAGTGTCTAAGTACTGCAAATAATATTCGAATTACCTGTTCCATCCTTCTTTGTCGCTTATTAATTTCCTCTAGTTCTTCCATCCACTTTGCGAGGATTCCACCATTTAACAATTGACGAATGATTTTATCGACGGGTCTCTGAAGAGATGATCAGACATTATAAATATCACTCGAATTATGTTAGTAATATTTCAACCAACTTTACAATCTAGTTTCAAAAAATAACCCAACTAACATTATACAGGGTGGGGCGTAAGTTTGGAAGCAATTTTTCAAACATTAATATAATTCTTAAAAATAAGTTCCTAAGTAGGTGATAGAGTTTGAACTATAGTGGAGACACTACATTATGACGTCGCAGTGTTATTTTTTACAAAAATTTAGTCAATTCAAAAATGTCAGACAAAAGAGAAGCCATTATTGCTCTACACCGTGCCGGGAAGTCAGATTCCGTCATTTCAAAGACTCTCTCAATAGCGAGATCGACTGTTTGGAAGTGTGTGAAGCGTTTTAATGAGAGAGGAGACTTGACTGATCGTCCAAGAAGTGGTAGACCACGCTCACAACGCACCAAACAACTGATAAAATGTGCCCGAGAGAAGATCAGGAGGAACCCGAAAAGGTCAATACGATTGTTAGCCAAAACAGCTAATGTGAGTCCCAGAACAATGAGAAGAGTTGTCAAAGAAGACCTAAAGATGTCCTCTTTCACCCTCCAAAAGAGACAGACTCTGTCAGAAGCTGTAAAGAAAAAGAGATTGGAGAGAAGTAAAGCACTTCTGAGAGAATTGAAGTCTAGCACGGCTGGTGAAATTGTTTGGTCTGACGAAAAAAATTTCACAGTGGAAATGACTCACAACCGGAGGAATGACAGAATAATTGGTAAAAGTGCAAAAGACATCCCATACAACCAAAAAACTGTCCACAGAACCATGAAACCTGCTTCAGTAATGGTCTGGGCCGCCGTTTCAGAAACTTGGAGATCTCCTTTAATTTTTGTGGAACAAGGCGCCAAAATCAATGCTAAATGTTATATTGAGAATATTTTGACGCCAATGTTGGAGTCAGCTAAGGATCACTTCGGTAATGACACTCTATGGACATTTCAGCAAGACGGCGACTTCACATACTGCAAATGTCACTCAAAACTGGTGCCATGACCATCTTCCACGGTTTTGATCCAAAGAAATGTGGCCTCCCTGCTCTCCAGATGTTAATCCTATGGACTTTTCGGTATGGTCTATTCTTGATTCAAAGGCCTGTGGTAAATTCCATCGCAGTGTGGATGATTTAAAGCGTTCGCTCCAGAGATCTTGGAAGGAAATTTCACAAGAACAGTTGCGTGCCGCAGTAGGAGGAGTTCGGAGGAGATTTGAGGCTGTTATTAAAAACAAAGGGGGACATTTTGAATAAATTTATGATTTTTGAATTCTTAAAACCCTTATGTAATAATACATAACTGTAAATTATTAAATATATTTTTCGTTGAATTATAATATGCACTTTCATTTGCTTCCAAACTTACGCCCCACCCTGTATATATATTAAGTAATTGAATTTATTTATACCTTCATAGGTGAATTTTTCTGCATGGCAAAGCTAAATCCCATGTTAGAGAAAGAATTTGCTGCCAAGTGAATTTTGTTATTTCCCACATACTCTGTGTTCAGATAAGTTTTATAACTTATGTATGCAAATGATTCGTCTAATGTTCGTTGGAGACATGCATCCATGTCTGGGCAGAACTTTAGCTTCTTTGATATTTCTTTGTAGAGTGGGATCTGTAGAATATATTAAATTTACCCACATAAGCTTCAGGTACTAAAGCGTCAGGCTGTATTTACGAAGAGAGTTTTGATTTTTTTTTTATTCTCAGGAAAAAAATTAGGAGCATTAAAATCAAAGTATATTTCTCGATAAAAAATACCAACCTCACTCCCCTGAATAGTTTCCAACTCTGTTGCTGCATTGTCAGCAAGGCCCCACGTGAAATCAGATTTTACCAATTCCTCAAGACTGTTCAGTGGATCCCTCTGAATTGGAGCACTGATGAAAGCTGATAAATTGCTAATATAGCTGATGGTGCTCACTAGGCTGAACAGTATCCAAAATGTGGAGAATATTTTACCTGAAGATGCATTCGGTAGCACAGCATCCTGAAATGATATAAAAAAGATAGTATTTGATTTTTTATAGTTCTCTAAACATTTTCATGATATTACTTTACTTGATTCAAGGTAATTCTGAAAATCATTTCTGCAGCTGATAGTAGAGAAGATTTATAAACATCCTTATTGTTTTTGATGAAGTTTATTCCTCTGTTCAGAAGCCACTGAACCAACGCAGCAAAAACAATCGAACTGATAAAGACCATCCACAAGATCGCATCAAATGGTTTAAACAGAGACATCCATTGTGGCAGAGGCTGTGCAGTAATTAGAATAAATTGAATAGGAAAACATAGACGAGAAAACGAAATTTTATCCAACATTGAATTATACATTTTAGCCTAAATTTACCTCAGGTTTCATACATGCAAATGTTATCGCGTCAAAATAATAGTTAATAGAGAAGTCCACAGCAAACATCCTATTACTGGTGATTGCAAGTCCAAGAGAGAAGTCAGCTTCAAACCTTACAACATTTCCTGAAATTATTTCACTCAATAGTTCAAAAAATACATTATTCGTGTAAAACTGTGGTAACCGAGACAATTTCTCAATTTACAATTATACACACAAATAAATTCGTTTGAGATAACTGAAATATATTTATTATGAATGATTCTAGGTAAATTGCTCGAATGAACAATTGCTTGAATGAATGATTGCTCGAATCATCAAATTGCTCACAGTGTTCGAATTAGTAAAAGTCAATTAATCACTTGAATCACTTCAATTAGCTTAACCTAACCGTCCTGGTTTCTAATTACTAAATTATAATAACTGTATTTCATTTTTTTCATAGATATTTATTATTCATTGATTATTCTATTACTGTATATATATCTTACACTTCCGTTTTTCTTATTTTTGTATAACAGGAATAACTGCATCATTTTGGGCAGTACAATTTTAATTTTCGCTTCAGTGGGCTCCGATGAGTAATTCTTATGTTCGGTTTTAGCAGATCGGGCTATGGGAGCTGCTGATCCCAGGAGGGAGCGGTTGTTCACGAGACGTTTAGCTTGACCTCTTGTATTCGTACCACTAATTTTTTCCCCCTTTTTTTTGGTAGTACTTATCTTGGTGACTCATCTTCTTTTTCATTTTGTTTCTAATTAGTAATTAATTATAACTGTATACAATTTATTTGTGTTTTCCGAGTGATTGATTAATCATTAGAGCAATTTTTCATTGGAGCAATTGTTCATTGGAGCCAATGTTCTTTGATCAATGGTGTTTCGAGCTATTGTTCATTCGAGCAATTGTCTTTCAGCCAATTGATTTCGAGCAATTTACCGGCTACTATTGGTAAAACTTCATGTAAATGTTTTTTTCGTATCACTGTACTTTTTGTAAATATTTATAATTTAGAAAATTTTATTGAATATCTAAAAGTTATGAATTTTGAAATATCAGGTGGCTGTACACATTATAATTAACAACTTTCCACCTAATATATATAATTTTTAAACAATATTTCTTAATTTCCCACCTAGAACTCCATTCCATGATTTATTTGGCAGTTGGTAACCCCATTCTCCGTCATTTGGTTCGTAAATCTACAATAAAGTACCTATAGATTAAATTTTCATAATTTGTCAAATCAATTAAAGATACAGAATAAATAATATATCGATTTACTTTGTATGTGAAGTTCATAATTTTTGCGATTGTATTCATAAGTCGGACATCCAAAGAATCTATTAGTGTAACCGCTTCTCCTTTTCCGTTAGTTTCAAAATTCGCAAAGGGCCAGTACATTAAGGCGACTCCCCTGAAATGAACAATTAAACTGTATTATATATTAATTAACTTTCAACTATGTATGATTGAAATAATTTTATGTTTTTAAACCTGAATTCGTATCCATTCCAGTTTACAAACTGAGACGGAAACATGTTTTCCTCAAATGAAAAACCGTGAGTTGAGGACCAAATGTTCTGCAACACTATGGATGGTGCTCCACCATTGCAAAAGGGACAACTAGCTATAACATAAGGAATAAAAACTGTAAACCTTAGGACAAACTATTCTAATCATCATTAAATGCATTTGTTTCGGCTGAATTTCAATGCATATGTAAGTACTCACTGTAAATATAAAATTCGGTTTCATTTAGCAACAAAAAAGCTACATTGATGGTTTCAAGTATTCCATGATTCCTCCTTAAGTCTTCCGCTTCGAAAGCCTCACCTCCGTACCATACCATGAACCAAAATGCCCCTCTCAACCAGTCTGAAATAGATAGCTACGGAGTAAATAGATTTGTTTGGATTTTTTCTTTAAAAGTCCCCTCCAAGCCAATTTTTTGTTTGTCTTGTTTTTAAATAGATGAGGCAAATGCTTTTTTTTATCTTTAAATTGGGAACATCATGAAATTTGAAAGCATATATATTTTTTGTTTCTAAAGATTTTTTCAAAACTTTACAATACCGGTTTTACTTCCAAATCGCTAATTTTGTTAAACTTATAATTGAAACATTTTAATACTTCATGGAACGGTTTAAAAATCCTAAATGAAGGCTGAACATGCATTGTCTGTTTATAAAATCAAATTAGAAATCAAATAACAGAGTGTACCATCTTTTTCTTCTGCGTCAGATTAGTGTTCCTTGCAATTGTTGCATACAGTGTATTAAGCCGGGTTTCCACTGAGGCAACACAGGTAACATGTAGCATGTGACTTCTCTGTCTTTCAACAAAAATATAACATGCAACTTTCAACAAAGAGACACGAAGCATGCAGCAAGGCAACACCTTCGTTGCTAGTAACATGCTACATGCTCTGTTGCCTGTTGCTTGCCGCAAGACCAATTCAAGCAGTTCAACAAAAACTAAACCAATTTCCAAATAGTGAGAGCAAATGCGATCAACTGAAACATGAAAAAGAGTGTTCAGAAAAATACGAATGTGAAGATAGTGAAATATTATCGGATGAATAAGAGATCTTCATTTGTATCGGGCCTTTTTATTTTTTTTTTTGAAATTTAATGTTATAATTTAAATGTATTATTAACAATATAAATTCTTCGCATGATGAATTTTACATATTTTTATTTATAAGAGCTTTCTCTATATAATGATAGAAATATATAAAAAACAAAGATTTAACTAAATAATTTAAATAATTCTGTGTAAATTATAATCCATACTGTGACTATACATAATCTCTAACGTTTTTATATTTGTAAATACTGTAGTGTGTCATTGACCATTTTCTAATCTAAATTTTTAAGCAAGGAAAATGTCATCAATACTATAAAAAATTTCCTTTCGCTGCCGGCATTGGCAACCAAAATCCTTTCCACCAGTGGTGGGAAGTCGTTCAACGCTAGACAACAAGCTAAATCTTGCCGCACGTGGCAGGCAACTGGGCAACGTGTAACCACGTGCAACATGCTACGCAGCTGCATGCTACACGTTGTCTTCTGTTAAACTGGTTGAAATACATTTTGCCCGTGCTGCAATTTAGCATGCTGCTTGTTGCCAAAATGTTGCCTCAGTGGAAACCCGGCTTTAAAAACATAAAAAAAACTGTACACTGAACCGTATTTAATGCTGCTTGCCGATTCATAATTCTAGACCTTAGTTCTATAATATTTTGTAATTAATTCATTTTTTTCCCCGGAACCTGGAGAGGACATATAAAAAAAGAGCGTAAATTTTATGAGCGATTTTACAAAACTCAAAATTCAGGATTAGGAACCAGATGCTCACTATTTGTTTCTCTGATTTTATTATTAGAAGGTTATTCCAGTGTAAGTACCGTAAACTGAGTTCTATATGTTGGTACAAGTAACTTAAGGAATTTCATGATTTTAATGTGACTCATTATTCAAATATATGTGCATACATACATGCGAATCTGAATGAAGTAAGTGTATCATTTTTTACCAGACTTTGTAATGTAATTGTAGATTTTTTCTGCTTCAGCCAAAGTGGTGAGTAGAACGTAGGACGAGCAGAGTTTGCCATGTTTACTTGGGTAGACGGAAGGTTGAGGCGGAGAAGTGGAAGTAAAGACGTCTGTGATGGAGTAACTCAGCACTCCTGATGATGCCTCATCCGCCCATAGATACAGCAAGAGCTTGTTATGAGTAAATTGATGATTAAAGTTAATGTGTTAGGCCCATACTATGCTAGCAGTTTCACCGCCGCGTTTTCACTGCTCTGTTTCCGCTTCTTCAAGTAATCGTGGTTAATTGAAAGAAAGGCAGTAACAAGGCTAGTATAGTATGAAAATTTGTTTTTCATTCATTTAATCGTGATTAATTAAAGACGTGTAAACAGGACACAGAAAACACGGCAGTGAAACTGCTAGTATAGTCTGTGCCTTAGTGAATGTCAAATATCTATGTAAAGTACTTTGAGAAATACTCAAATGATATTTATATACCTCTTGATAAATTGATTTTCAAACTCTTTGAGGTATGAACGTTCAGCGGGGTTTACACTATCAGTCGTGACTGTGGAGGTAACAGTCAATTATAGTAAAACTCATGGGTTATGAAGTTCTTCGAAGCACTCGAGTAATGAAGAACCTGAATTATGAAATGCTCCTGAGTTATGAAGTATTTTCTATGTTTATTTTATAAAAACACGATATACGTGGAAAATTTTGGTCTTATAGTTATCCCAAAAAAAACCTTCTTTTCCCAAGATTTTAATCATATAAAACTATCAGTGTCCCTGATTTGTGAAGACTTCATAACTCAGGAGTTTCACTGTACTACATTTCCTCCGCACCACAAAAATTGCATTTTCTTCTCTTCACCACATCACGCTATGAAATTTGTTTATTATACCTATATCACATATGCTGGACGCACACCAAAAGAGAGATAGCAAGAAAGATTTCAAGATTAAACTGGTTAACACAGTATTACAACCTAGTGCGCACACTAAAAGAGAGTCTTAAGAGAGAAAGAAACATTGCAAGATAGTCAAAAGCTATGTCCACACATGTTCATTTTTTCCTTCAACAGGCGCACACAGTGATGAAAGGCGGTAAGCATGCGTCATTGAAAAGATGCATTCGCTGTTTAATGGTAGTTTTCATGACGCATGTGTCTATTCCTGAGAGGAAAGGAGAGACGCTTTAAGTCTACACTGCACGTTCTTCTTTTAGCGTGTCAAAAAATGTAATAACGTGCCCTCACGCTAAAATAGTTGCAGTAGGTAGTCAGAAATTGAATAATGAACCCTAGAACGTGACATGGTTGAAAGCCACCCCGTCATTTTTAAGTTTTTTTGAAACTCTTTCATATGGCAGTGTGACTCAAAGTTTAGTAGGTATGATGTGACTATAGGGTGGTTGTGAGGTCGAATTATTTCCATTAGTTTTTGTTCCATAGCCCAATTCGGAAAAATTCCTCCCACAGTTACTATTTACGTGTGTTGAGTCACCTGGGTGTTTTTATGTAAATATTTTAGTAGGGGGTATGGGATAGGAATCAGCCAGAGAATGCACTCATCACACAAGAATATACACGCAAAAGGATAAGAATATAAGATTATTTATTTTTTGGCTGGGCAAAAAATTATAAAAATTCCTTTTAATAATTACTTTTTGTTATTTAATTGTTACATTTTTTGATACATTGTTACAATTTTGAAAGAGATTTTTAAAGATCTTCTTTCATTTCAATTTCATTTTAGAAAGGTAGGTATAATGGAAGAAGAAGAGTTATATTTTATTTGGTATCCTCAAAAACAAATGATTTCGTTCATAAGTATTTGTTTATTAATTATTTTTATTTGGGTGAAATTCTCCCGAGCCTACCTTCTATGTTAGCAAATTAGAGGGTAACTGTTCTCGGGTTGACAGTGCTTACATACGCTGCTATGCACATAGCAGCGTGTGTAGCTGCTATGTGCATATGTTAGTTTTTAATTGTTTTACTCAATAGTCAATAGTGTGTCAAATGACTTTTTTTCATATATATTTTTTTTTTTAAAAAGACAATATTTTTCCATCAAAAACAAGAATATATATATTATATCGATTATTTTATTATTTTTATGCAACTTTTTTTAATATGAAAAATGTATGTAATTATCTACACATAAAGATACTACTGTTCATGAAGTAAATGGCAATCGGTAGCAATCAAATAAGACCTTACATAGAAGATTACTTCCAATATTATACCAGAAAATTCTTTTTCCCCGTGGTCTTCATATTTAAGTGTAATACTCAACTCAGTAAAGTTGAAACAAATCTGACGATCAGATGTGGACAGAATCAGCATGCCTCTTTCTATTCAACTTAAGGCATGCGTCAATGGAAAATTGAATTGAAAGTTGAAAAGAAAGTAGAAGCGCAAATTGAGAGGAAAGTTGAACAGGTGTGGACATAGCTAAAGATAGACCTTGCCTCTCAGATCACTTCTCGCCAATCTATCTGCAAGTTGAGTTGAGTGCTTCCACTGTTTTCCCTTCAGTGTGCTCCCAGATTTCACAGGGGTATATGTGTTACAAAAGGTACGCTCCTCTGCTATGGATGGGTAACTCCTAAAGCCGTGTTTACATTATCAGTCAACACCTAAGTATTTCCCTAGGGATTCACCACAAAGGCTAGAATTTCACCAAGAAACGCTGTTTTTGCATTGAAATTGAAAAACGGACATTGTTCGTTCGAATGACCAGTGCCACTGTCGGAGTAGCACTTTTCATTGCGTTGTTAGTATTAGGAATGGAGGGGTGTGCGGGGCTCCGCAGTGACCTAGCAGCATGACTGCCATTTCCTGTTATCTTTATTTTCGAAAGTGAATCATTTGGCACACGCCTTCTCTTCTCACAACTAAACAAACAACTAATCTAAACACAAACTTAAAGCAAATACTTATGTACTGTAGTAACGTTTGAACACTGTCGTGGTGACAGTGTCAAATCCTCAGTGGACACCACGAGTATTCCCTAGGTTGTGACTGATAATGTAAACACACGGCTTTACAAGCTAACTACTCTCTTTTGGTGAGTACAGGTACTATCTTGTAATCTTTCTTTTAGTGTCCGCGCGGCCATAGTTTGATGTGTTGAGTGTTTGTCAGTCACACAACGGGGTGCGATGATGAAAGGTAGTCTCCGATAGTAGGCCTGGTTATTATCTCGACAATTTTCATATTTGAATTATGATATACCAATATGAAATGGATACAGCAAAACCTCTTAGTAGACCATAGTTACGTTCCAAGTTTGTTTGGTCTAGTAGGAAACTCACTTCAGTAATTTCGTATTAGAGTAACTAGACCAACATCGTTTTCTCTAAAAGTAAAGCGGTGACTTTAATATTTCTATAGCTGTATTTGTTTATGATAACTTTAATGCCAAATTAATGGTACCTAACATACCAATTTTGAAGGGAAACACATTTAGAAACAGTATGATTTTTTTTTCAATTAAAATGAATATAATATTTTTTTCAATCATATTATTATTTCATGATATAATAGTTTTCACTGTATTTATTTTTCTGTAACTTTTCACACCAATTTTTTTAGCACACACTCTACGATCAAATCTGAAACCCATTCTGCCTTATGTTTTATCCTAAAAACAGCATAAATAAATATAATACATTATTCAAATTAGATATTTATCTTTAAAATGGTATTTTAATTATTACTCCTAGTAATATTTACACTAGAATAACTGTCAGGTGTCAAAAATTGTGTTTTGTCTAGTACGAGGTTTTTTACAGTTTTTTACAAAAATCTCTTGGTCTAATAGGAGAATTGTCTACAAGAAGGCTGGTCTGCTACGAGGTTTTGCTGTATCTATATATCAATGAAAAATTTTGTTTTGAACATACACTATATAGTATATAATAGTATATTAAAAATTTCATAGAAAGAAATCATAACCAATTGTTGTGAAATGTTGTAAATGGAATAGATTCGTTTATTTAAATAAAATAGGATGAATTAGAAACCGTTCACATTAATTTCCCTATTAATGTAGTAACTGGAATGCTTTCAATTTTTTTTTAGTTATTGAAATTGTCATCGAATTTTAAGAAGTATGTGGATAATCAAAATTATTTTAAATTTACTCAAGCGATTTCATTAACTTAAAGTGATAATTAAATTCAACATTTCTCTCTTGCATCCCATCAGGTGCATAATTTTGATTTTATGTCTGTTCCAGTAGCTCTCGATTATTTGTAGTGCATGCCAGTAGATGAATCAACAAAGTTTCAGAAAAATGTTGAAGGCCTAGAACGGATTCGATATTACAATCTTCCATTGGTCGCTGTTAATAATTGATCCTTTACACGCCACTTTTTCAATTATTTGTAAAAGTGTGTAAGCCGAACGATTTTAAACTATTACATTTAAAGGTACGTTTTGCATGCAGCGATTTGTTGTGATCATCGCCCAGCGTCTATCGCTAAGCACTACTTCAATGTTATTCCTGTTTGGCAGTTTTGCAACGATCAATTATCGCTGAGCACTATTTCAATGTATTCTTATTGTTGGGCGATCATCGCTGAATGATGATCGCAGCAATCGCTGCATGCAAAACGTACCTTAACCATGTGAAGAAACAGAAGACCCTCTACCATACCGAAAACCCAAATTGATGATTCCTTAGAAAGCCCACGGTGATGTTTAGGTTTGTGACTGAAGCAACTTTCGTCAATTTGGAGTTAATCCAAAGTGTTCAGCACTGTGACCGGAAAACTCCCAGTGAGAAAATACCCAGTGTGGAAAACGCCCAGTTACTTATCTATTAATTATTAACATGCATTAAAAAATGTAGTTTAAGTGAAACTTATCAAGTAAAAGATTATTACAATAATATGCATTAAAATTTGTAACTAAACTAAAACCTACCAAATAAAACATTATTACAATATTACTTTAAATTCAAATTTCATTATCAAATTACTTAAGAGTTCATGTTAAAATATTCTAAATTACGAAACTACTAGTTTTTTTTCTTCTTTGAAATTACTATTAAATTAATAAAGCGTTCCATTGGCTTTACATTACAAAACTGCTTGTATATTTGAAATAGGTTCCAAATGAAAAAATCGTTCAACTTTGTCTTTGGTTTATAACAACAGATCTCTTGTCCCTATAAACCCCTGTGGAAGAAGAAGAATTATATGAAGTGATAATTTATTGAACGATTTACTAGTAAAACTTTTAAATATAGTATAAATATTTTCTTGAATTACTATAAATTACGAAACTTCTGGTAGAAATATCTTTCAAATGAATAAAAAAAATTCAAACATTGAAGCAGTTTCCTAATCAAAAACTATTTTAAACAGCTTTAACCGAAGGATAAATAAACTCATGAGTAATTTGATAAAAGAAATTTATATTACCGTTTTTAATGATATGATGTATTATTTAGTAAGTTTCTACTAAAACTAACAATTTTAATGCATATTAATAAATTAGTATAAAAATCACTGGGAGCTTTCCACACTGGAAGTTTTCTCACTGGGAGTTTTCCACACAGGGAGTTTTCCCACTGGGAGTTTTCCGCCTGAGAGTTTTCCTAGAACCGTGATTTCCTAGAAATTTATTAAAACCTCTACTTGGTATCTATTATGATTCCAAAATTATATACTTATTCCAATTATTGTTCAAATTTTAAAAAATTAACCAAGTAAAGATAACGGACCAAAAATGAAGCTAGTAAATATAACGGACCAGAATACAACCTAGTAAGGATAACGGACCCCTGGGCCGTTATCTTTACTCAATCCCAGATTTCATTTCGGAAATAAAACTGAAAAATTGAAAAATTACTAAATATTTATCCAGTTTACTGTATTTAACATACATTATAATATATTACTCTAAGATGACTGAAGCCACCAATGAATGTCATTCAGCAACACTGATCAACTGTTTATAGTTTGAACGTCAGTCATCGAAACTACAATGGTGTAGTAGCGGGAAAGACAGTCACTTCCACAATTAAGACTGAAAGTGTGAATCCTGCTTGGATTATTGGAGCTAAGATAAATCTGTTTGTTAAAATGTCTAATAGCTTCTTATAAACACAGAAAATTATGTTAGATCGTATTTTATTGTTTTAGTCTTTTGATTATTCATTTAAGAATAAAATTAGAACATTTTCACCCCACCAGTCATTCTCTCACCCTCTCCTCAACAGCCACCAGGTGTGTCTGGTTGTAATCGCCCCTAATTATTATCCTCTGACAGTCTGGTAGATGATCTGTCAGAATCTGGTAGATAGCCTTGGCAGGGTATTCATTCCATGAGGTCTGCCTGTATGGGATGGTTATTATACGCTTCAATTTATATATATTTTGAAAGAAATTAATTCTTATAAGGAAATATTTTTTATCTTGCTTCAAATTGAATAAAAAATACTTACTCGTTACAGTTTGAGAGTCTCCTCGAAAAAAACATGAAGAGGATTACAAATAACTTAGTCATATTTAAACAAAGTTCAAGCTCTTATAACTTCAGATAAATAATTAACCATATATCTTAGATAGCTTTTGGATTTTTTTACTTTAAAGTATTGGCAAATACTGATTACCAACACCACGTAACATCACTACAGACTGTGCCTGATATCAACTTTTTCTCGCATGAACGTTGCCGTAATTGATACATAATTTATTCAGACTGCTGTCACATATATTTACTTACCAGTCAATAATAATTAGTCAAACGCAAACAGAGAACCGTGAATCAAATAATATAGGTACATGATAGAATACACCGAGTCTTTCGTGGTAACAAAGATGCGTCAATGATTAATGATGATTAGGTAAGTAGGTACCTACCTAAGAATCAAGCTATTAATGACTAGTACATCTCAACTCTCACAACTAATAACTAGGTTGTGACAATATGCTTTTAAAATGGTAGATCTCGACGGAGAGTATTAAATAATATAGGACCGTTCTAAACCAGCAGTAGATATATAGTATTCGATACCGTTTCATTTCATTTCGTCTATGATATTCTTAAGATTTATGATTTTAAAAGCGTATTGTCACAATTCTACTAATAACAAATAACGATTTGTTAATTACTTTGTGAACTTGAAGACAATAATATCTGCAAAGGCTACATTTTGTAATATTAGTTTCAATATATATTATTATATCATATATGTATATTTTTGATATTGAACAAAGCCGTTGATATTTAGTGCACAATATATTAGATATAGCATATAGATAATACTGTATAACATTTAAAATTTCCCAATGATAGGAGATTTGATAACAATTAAATATATATCTAAAATGTACAGATATTTTGAATTTTACATCTCCAAAACCATATTTAAATTATTTTTCTAATTGAAGATTTTTCTAGATAATTTTAAATATAATCCTCACCACTGCTCTTTTCACCTCTCATTTTTTCATTACTATTTCCACTTCTCTCCTCTCCACTGCTCTTTTCACTTCTCTCTTCTCCACTACTCTTTTCACTTCTCTCTTCTCCACTGCTCTTTTCACTTCTCTCTTCTCCACTACTCTTTTCACTTCTCTCTTCTCCACTGCTCTTTTCACTTCTCTCTTCTCCACTGCTCTTTTCACTTCTCTCTTCTCCACTGCTCTTTCCACTTCTCTCTTCTCCACTGCTCTTTCCACTTCTCTCTCCTCCACTGCTCTTTTCACCTTTCTTCTCTCCTCTGTTCTTTTCACCTCTCTACTCCACTGCTCTTTTCATCTTTCTCTTCTCCACAACTCTTTTCACATGTTGCACCCGATTATTGCCTATTCAATTCACAACTACTATAATTATAAATCATGTAATTTAATTTAGATTATTCAACTAAACAACATAAAATTCAAAGGTATTCTCAGACCTTATGGCAACACTCTAGTTCTCCATCAGATATATGCCAAGTCATCCGCGGGAAAAACAATTACTCTTTGTCCTAATTTCCGCCTACGGATTGTAAGAGAGAAATTTTCACCGGCTAGCGTCATTTTTTAGTTTGACATCAATTACTGTGTAAACAGTGACCAAATAGTGCCACTGCATGAAGTGAACGAAATTTTGTTATTTTTAAATTGCAGAATTATTTACAATACCTTTATTGCTGACTTAACACATTCCAACTTATATCCACCTTCTATTTACAAAGAAATAAACTAAAAAGAAGCCTCAAGAACAACCAACCTACCAACAACCCAAGGCTAACTCAATTTAAATCCCACAATTTCTCTTCTCTAAATGAACATTAGGTCAATAAATAACTATTGTTTATTATCTCCAAGTTCTAGAATATATTGTTAATGATGCCATATTTATTGATACTGAATTGCCAGTATTAGCCAGTGTCATGAATTTACTGATATTTATGATATGGTTTATTAGCTAATTAACTCCAAATAACATTATTCAGTATAGCTTAGTAGCCATATTAACATCAACTATTAACAAGAATAAAAAAAGTAGTATTATTAATTCACCTGTAACTAGCTTACAATATTTCAATTATGGAAATATAAGATATAATCTCTGAATTCCATTGATACCCAGAGTGCAAAAGCTGGACCAAACTTCATATATTGAATAACTTCTGCCAATTTTAAAAATGGGTAACTTTTGTTAATACTTATCTTCCAATACAATACATATTCATTATATTATAATTAAGTTATTGCATTACATCCTTCAACTTCAGGATAAGGAATTTAAATAGTAATTATAATATTATTAAGAAGTCAATTGTCAAGCAACAGTTTGCTTAATCTCAATCACTACTGCAAACTATTTATAGTGCTTTAACCTTTATCAAAGTAATATTACGACTCTCATATTAAATTAACCACAATTCTATTGATTTATTTATTATGATTATGAAATAAGCTGATTAAAATGATTAAAACGGTGGTAGGACAATTCGTCGCCGGATAATTCTTCGTCTGGACAATTCGTCCCCGAACAATTCGTCGCCGATTGAAAATAAGAGATATAATATTATTTTATAACTTTTTGAAAATTACATATAACACTAGTAAATATAAAATTACATTTTTTTTAGAGCAGGGTGTGGCAAAAGTCAGGTACTACTTTTAAAAATTAATTATGCAAAAACTATGAAAGATAGAATCATTTGGTTAATTTTAAACAAAAAAGAGATTTTAAAGTTTTTATTTGAATATAATATCTCTTTAATGTGCATCATTAGTATCTAAATTATGTACATACGCATCAGATCAACCACTGATTCCATCACTTTTCTTGAAATATCTGGAGTAAAGTTGATTTCTTGAACAATGTTCGCTTTCAAATCTTCCAAATTAAAGGGTCTATTATGTAAATTTTATCCTTTAAATATACCCATAAAATGAAATCTAGAGGTGTCAAATCAGGAGACCTAGGTGCCCAAGGAATAGAACCCAAACGCGTGGTCAATCGCTTCGAGAAAAGTGTCTTGAGAAGTTTAAGTGATTCTTTTGCTGTGAGTGCTGTGGTATCGTCTTGTTGGAACCAGATATCATTTAAATTCATATCTTTGATATCTGGGATTCCACATTTTTGAATGCATTTTCGTTATAATGCTCCCATATTAGTCTCAGTTTTCTCGTTCCCATCCTCAAGAAATATGGATCGATGATCCTCCTGCATGTTTTACCGCACCAGACAGTAACCTTTTGAGGATGAAGTGGGATTTCAAGAATAATTTTGGGATTTTCATTACTTTTTTTGGATAATCTGCAAACACGGTGAAAGTTCACATAAAATCTCTTTGCACAGTTACAATAGATCCATTAGCAGTATGCTAAATTTTCACAATTCTTGTACGCTGTTCTTGCGTATATTTGTTCATATTGGTGGCATTTAATAAGCTGTTTTGAATTACCTGTAACTGTAAAAATCAGCATTATAACTGAATCATAGATATACCAAAAAAAAATTAAAATATCTTTTTTCTTTTGAAATTAACCAAATGATTTTATCTCTCTTAGTTTTTGCATAAATAAGTTTTAAAATTAGTACCTGACTTTTACCACACCCGGTATAATATAATTTTTACTGGGCTGGTCATTATCGCAAATATATAAAAATTCAAATTTATACAAAAAAAAGTAATATTGTAAATGCTCATGTACACAGTATAGAAAAACTAACATTGTTATATTATAGCAAAGAAAATTTTAAAAATTCATGTATAAAATCACTGAAAAAAGACTAAACTGTAACACAATGTTAACCATTTTCGTTGTGGGCAGTACAAACAATTGTTTCATAATTTCAAAATTAATTTTAAAACAAAGAAAAACAAACGAATTATGTTAAAAATATGCAAACTCTAGGCAACAATATTTCAGATTTGAGATATGAAAACTAACGAAATTTAGTCAACATTTTATATTATGAGCAACGGCCTTCGAAAAAGATATCTTATTATTTGCATCGTAATTGCAGATCACATTTAAGATATGTTTATTCTAATCCCTGTATTTTCTTTTTTGATGGATTTTAGCACTTTGAGAATGTTATTGAAATTTAGCAATATTTAAAGCATCAATGAAATCCCACAAATTAGGATGAATTATACTTAGAAAACCATTCGATGACGAGTAGAATGATAGTACTATCCTTTCCAAAAAATAGCATAATAATAAATATATAATAATATATTAGTTTTATTTGTAATTATCAATATATTATAAGATAAAAGTGCATTATACCAACCAATTATTTTGTTGAAAAAAATAAGCTCCCTTCAAATGAATGCACTTCAACCAATTATAATTATATTATAAATTATATCTCTTTTATTTTCAATCGGCGACAAATTGTCTGAGTACGAATTGTCCAGACGACAAATTGTCCAGTGACGAAGTGTCCGGGACGAATTGTCCGACGACGAATTTTCCGAACACCGATTAAAGCTATACCTATTAACAAACATTAGAAATATATATTTATAATTCAACATATTGAGATTATTAGTTAAATACTGCTATTCGACTGGAATAAAATATAATTTTTATCTTTTTACTTTTATTGTTATTTTGACCATTGTAGTAGAAAGTGAAAGTCCAATTTCTTACCGGATTTATTTTTCCAGGGTCCTATTTCTAGTCTACTGTTCTAGGTCCTTTCGCCGAAAACACTTTTGCCGATGACACTTTCGCCAAAAAATGACAGTTATTCACCTAAATAAGGTATACTTATTTTACAGTAAAAAAAGTAAAAAGGACTTTTAATGCAAAGATATCATACTACAATAAAATAAACTACTCTCGCCAATTTCTAGGTCCAAAAGCCACCTGGTTTCAAAAGCGGGAGCTAGAATTGAAATACAGTAAGGACAATCGAGGTATATATGTTGTGCGCGTGATGTCAAAACAGCAACACATAAAATCATTTATAAAACAATTGAAGAAGGTTAATTTGTAAAACAAATAGTTTTTAATTTGCATAATATAATAAATAAATATATATCAAATTGATTACTTAACATGCTAAACCTCAAATTTTTTCTTTAAATTTGTTCCCTCGCTTTTGCTACGTCACAAATCACTCAATTGTCGCAACTTATCAAGAGTAAAGCTTTGTGAGCTGTTTTCACCAGGATACAGGAACATTAACGGGTATACTTCTATACCTTTTCCAATTGAATTTCCTCCAAATGAAATATCATTTCATCGAAATTTATTTACATGAAATTTATTTACATGAAATGTATTTACATGGAATGTATTCACATGAAATTTATTTACATGAAATTTATTTACATGAAATGTATTTACATGAAATATCATTTACATGAAATTTATTTACATGAAATTTATTTACTTGAAATTTATTTACATGAAATTTATTTACATAAAAAAATGTGTATAAAATTTATTTATATGAAAAATATTTACATAGAATTTTTACATAATTTTCCATCAACTTTTTTCGTAATTATTTTTGATACATTTTTTCATATATTTTATAGCATATATTTTTTCTTTTACTCTTAATACCCCATAAATTAATGGGGTATAATAAAAGTAAACTATAAAAAAATATGTAAAATAAAATATATATAAAAAAATATATGTAAATAATAATTATGAAGATAATTGATGCAAAGAAGACTTGTAAAAAAAACATATACATTATTTCATGTACATAAATTTCATATAAATAAATTTCATGTAAATAAATTTCATGTAAATAAATTTCACATAAATAAATTTCATGTTAATAAATTTTATGTAAATACATTTCATGTAGATACATTTCATGTAAATACATTTCATGTAAATACATTTCATGTAAATACATTTCATGTAAATAAATTTCATGTAAATAAATTTCATGTAAATAAATTTATTTGATTGCATATTGATTCGATATTTTTTCTGCTGAAACGCTATTTTATTTGGAGGAATTGATAGTTCACTCCGGTAAAATGTTATTTCAATTTGATGAAATGAAATATTATTTCATCAAAGTGAAATAGCACTTCCATATGAAATAACGTTTCCTCTCTGTGAACTATTAATTCCTCCAAATGAAATATCATTTCAGCAGATTAAAAATCGAATCAGTATGCACTCAAATACATTCATATATGCTCAAAATACAGTATTGCTTTAGCAAATATGGTTGTTTACTGTTATTTCAATTTACAAAAATTAAGAAGAGAGTGCAATATAAAATTTCTATAATTTTACATCCATAATGTATATATAAACATATATAAAGGATTACACATGTTAACAAATAAATACATATCCATAGATTTTATTTTTTATTAATAACTTTAATAATCAAAACAAATAATAAACGTGTATATATAATATAAATATATATATGGATCAACTTGAAATATATAATATAATAAAAACAAAGTAAATTTAAAATATAACATTAACAAATGTAGTAATGAGACAATGATTTCCCCGGAAATATATAGTAGTATAATATGAAAATATTTATATAGGGATATATAAAAATGTTTTTCTATGAACGGAACACACACACATATATACTATAAATAAAACTCCACATACTTAACTATGGAAGTTCTATTAAATCTTCACCTCATGTCGCTTGTGAGTGATATTTCTCTCCTCTATTAGAGAAAGAAAGCAGCCTAGCAGGTGTAACTTCATAAAAGCTATTTTTCAGGAGAGGCATTTTAGTTCTTGTAATGTACGTAAATTTAATGGTATATTGTTAGGACATTTAGCCTTTCTAACGGTATATTTTTGAGTTACAATGATGATATTTTTTACCAAAATGATCAGCATTTTATGATTTATATGTCTATATTATAGATAACTCTAAAATACATTTTTTTTGTGTTTATGACGTTGTTGTTGCAAATAAGCGATATATAAACTCGAGTTTGTGCAGCAGTCAAGAAGTGAAAATCCAAAGGGTTGAGATAATGATTGTATGCTGGCCAGGATTTTTTCGTTCTTCTGCTAAAGAATAGACCTCTAAACTTTTCATTGAGAAATTCTAGAACTGCACTTGTTCAATGTGGTGGAGCGCCGTCTTGCATCCGTCAAAGTGAAGAATGGGTTGCAGAATGGTGCAGTATGGGCCAAATAAGGGGTGCTATTTTGGTATGCGATCTGTGAGGTTAATGTGATCTGATAATGCATTAGTATTTTTATCATAATAATTATGATAATTTTCTTTTTAAGTAACTGTGATACAAAACAAACAATATAGACGAGATGATATTGTCACAATGCATTAAAAGTAAAGAAAAAAACATATATTGATTGCTTATTTTTACTTTTTATTCAAATAAGTTTGGTAGGATGTAGCTTATATAACGATATTTTCAAGAAGTATTTCCATAATATGGCTTTGCATATGTAAATGGTATATGATTATTTAAGAAAATAAAATATTATATGTATTAGGTATCTCGTATACCTGTTGGTATCTTTTATATTTGCTTAAAAATTCTTAATAGATCGCATGCCAAACCAGTAAATAATGATCAGATCGCATATCAAACTAGCACCAAATAATTTCCTGGAGCAATCTGAGATATGAAACACCATTAACCGATGACAAGTTGCCATCATCATCAAGGAATGCATGAAAGATTATATCAATTCAATTAATAATGGCAACAAAGATATGCCTAGTTAGTAATTGATAAGAAAAAAATTAAATTGAGAAGTGACTAAGTTTAAATAGGTTTTCCCATGTTTCAAAGTGTGGCCAGAGTCGCCATTTCCAGTCACCCGGTGGTCACGTCAAACTAGATTCGATCAGCTGATTACCATACCCTATATGTTACTCTATCCTGGTTGTCACAAAATTGAGTAATTTTTGACCATGACGTTAAAGGGATAGTAAAGTTAAAATCAAACAATCGCCAAATTGGTTATAAATTGATTCAGAATATTTAATTATGTAATATTTGAATGCTCGTTTATTTTTTAAATGTTCATATAAAAAGTAAATTATAAAATTACCGACACCTAGCGGAAGAAGTTGCACTCATTAGCATGTACGTGAGTATGTTTGTTGTTTTCATATTGATTTATTTATGCAGTAATCAAACTTTGTTTGCGTCAAAATAGTGAAAAGATTATGTGAATTTGAAGACAAGAAGGCATAGTTTTAAAAATAAAGCCATCTTTTCCCTTGAGCTAGAATATAGATAGAAACTTCATTCAGTTGGTTTGTTTACAAGATGGCGTCACTGATTGTGGCGCCATCTACTGTTAGCACTTGCACTTGGTATGAAATCAATTCTAAATAAAATGATTAGATTCCATTATTAGATTTCATTTGAACATTATAATTCTACACGAATAATTTATTCTTACTGAGCAATCGTTTGGCATTAAAATCGTTAAAATAAAAATTGACTTTACTGCCCCTTTAACGAGGCAACACACATAAAAAGAAAATTAAGGTTAAGCAGTGTGAATAACATGAATGTATTCATCACTGTTTCTTATGATGAAAATGAATAAATAGTTTTCATTATGTTACGTTCTTCCATTTTCTTTAATATGATTTTAGAGTCTTGCTGTTATGACGTCTTTGTTTAATATATTGTCTTTCAGACTTTCAGTGATTTGATTTAGTTACCCTTTTCCTTATCATTTTGTTTGATTAGAAAAATTATATAGAAAAAAAAAGTGTAACTATTTATCTGAAATGTTATACTTGGCAGGTAAACTCAAGCAGAAATTCCGTGATATGTTTTGCTCCATTTTGGATTCATTGTTGGCCAAACACAAAAAGATGAATCAGGAAATGAAATAATTTACTCTTGTAATGTGTTCAGTTAAATTGAAGATTATAAATTATATTATGCAAATTAGTTTGCATCTATCTACATCAGGGGTTCCCAACCGGTGGGTCGCGACCCCCTTGTGGGTCGCGAAGCCTTGGCAGGGGGGTCGCGAAGCCCTAGCTGGAGAGTTCCGTAACTCTGTTATACAATATGAATTTCCGGACGAATTTTCGTTCTTTTCTTTGCCGATCCCATTAAGTGTGTGTGTGTGTATGTCAGCTTGCTGCTGAAATGCATCATCAGATATCACACTAGCTAGGTTTTATTTTATAGCTGTATCTACAAACTATGTATATGTCATTTTAAGGAATATATTTTTTTCTATTAATTCAGTTTGCCGTAATGTGATTTAATTGTCTAATGAATAACTACATAATTCCTAAATATTCCTCTTCGCATAATTGCGTAAGGCTTTGTTTTGTTAATGTTTTATTTTTCACTGGAAGGGCTTGCGCTCGCATCAGTCTAGGAAGGAGGGAGGGGAAACCGGGAGGGACAGGGAGAGGGGTAAGAGGAGGCGAGGGCCCCGGAGGAGGTCTGGGAAATCCCAAAAACTTGGAAGTGTAAGGAGGTGGCCCGCTACCACCCCGGGGTCTGACCAAATGTCAACCGGAGAGAGAAAATTAGTATTCGCTCCGCAGCTGAATACGTACGTGGAGCGCAGTTTGGTCTCCAAAGCTGCAGTCAAGGTAGGTCGGTTTAATCGTCCAATTAATCCTGAACCTGTATTCACCCAGTCTGGAACCAAAGTCCGATCTCAACTGGAACAGTGTGGACCTCGTGGATCGGGGAAGAACTGTCTCTGAGGAGAAGACGGTTCGGACGATTGCTTGCAGCACACGGTTATGTCGCTGCCCGGCATGCACAGTGTTAGTTCACACGGTGCATTGCGGTCCCCGTGTGAAACAACCCGATGGCCTAACTGTACGAGTCCTCATGAAGGACTCTGTCGATCAAGAGATGAGATTACGTCAGTAAGGTACAGGGAGAATAAAGTTTTCTTCATGGCTTGGGGACCTCCGGACAGGAGAGGGTCAAGGCGAAGGGGTGTGAGGGGCGGAGGGTGCTTGAGAGGTACTCCTTGCAGAGGAGCTTAAGAGGTATTACTTGCAAAGTTACTGTTTTCAGGGTGGTGGGACAGTCGGATACGAAGAAATTGAAGAGAACAGGGGAAATAGCTGAACTCTGTGGACTCCAGCCCCAACATGTCGGTGCCCCGACAGGGCATTCCGGCAAGGCTATGTTTTGATCAGCATACATTACCTCCTCAAAATTACAGAATGTTGTGTTTTGATTTATTTATTTGTAATCTTGTTATCTATCATAAATTAATATTATTCTTGTTATTCGCATAACTCAAAAGTATTCAACCAAATTTCCTGAAATTTGGTTGGGCGATTGGTCATTATCCAGGAGCCATTTGATTGAAATTCTGAAATGATCGGGTCCAAAATCGGGTCCGAAGAGGCCAAAATCAATTGAAGGGGCGGCAAAGGTCCTTTCTAGCTTCAACCCCCCCCCCCCTATCATAGGAAATAATAGAAAAATTATGCTGTTTATAGTGAGCCCTAAATAAGGGGGGTCGCACGGTTTTCAAACTTTTAGGAAAGGGGGCGCGAGGGCAAAAACGTTGGGAACCCCTGATCTACATTAATAATTTTGTTATGTGAGTCAAGTTAAAAAATATTTCCTTTTTTTTATTATATACTACATACACAGTACTTTAAACGACATGCAGTTATACCTAAATTATTATTTGTTAATATTATTATTATTATGTACTTACATTTATATAAGTAATTACTATAAATTTCATACGATTTTCATTTAATAATAAACTGAGATTGTTTACCTTCATCAGCGTTTCTTTGAAATGCTGTTAAAAATAAATTGCAAAGTTTAAATCTCAAATTGAAATAAATTCTAAGACCTAATAGAGCTCTTAATTTTTCCTGTAGATGTACTGTCCGTTGTTAACTTGTACCTACGACCTCTGCCTGTAATCTCTAAAACAATATGATGAAAAAATGTGGCAATTAAACAAAAGAATTAAGTTTTTCAATTATATTTATTAGTAACTAAGGTTATGTTTTGAAAAAGTGGTTGATCCTTCATAATGATTCGAGTGGAACTCGAGTACAGCTCGATCTGCTGAAGTAATAATGCTTGGTACTCAGTATATATTTTATTATTGGCTTTTAAAGTTTTTAATACTCTGTGGGAAACAATTGAGCAAATCACTAACCTGACGCTGAGGAAGACGATTGTACTCTCTTTGTTTTGATTTCAAATTTATATTTTATAAACAAACACTGCGTTTTGGCCTTCGTTTAAGATATCAATTGTTTCTTAAAGTATATTAACTTTTTTATAATAAGTTTATCCAATTTTATATCTTTAAACAAATATAAGATGAATTTATTAAACCTACTACATAGTTGACAATCAAAACAAATGGTGTACATTCTTCTTCTTCTTCTTCTTCAGACTGAAAATTAGCAAAAATCTTTAAAAGCATTTACAATTCAAATATACTATCAAATTTGATGGGGTTTGCAGTTATAATATAAGAAACATTAACCTCGTTGATTTAAAGGGTCAGTTCAGTCAAAATCAAACTATCGCCAAATTGGTCCTATATCGATTTAGTATATTTATTTATGTAACATTAGAATATTCGTTGATTTTAGAAATGTTTATATAAAAAGTATATTGTAAATTAGTGGAGCCATCTGTGGACTGTGGTGGACCGACGTACTAATCATTGTAGTACGTAAACAAAATGATAACCAGTCCCAGACTTGAATCTTGAATCTGTCATTTTATGTTTGTAAATGGTGAACAGAATTTGTGAAATTGAAAACTGTCCTTCGAGACAATTAGATTTAGTTTTAAAAATTATACCATCTCTTCATGAATTACCTGTTAATACTGTTGATAGAAAAATTGTTTACATGTTATCAGGTGTAAATTGTAAACAAATAGTAGGTACAGAGTGGTGGCGCCATCTGTAGGAGGACGCAGGAACTAAATCGAATTTATAAAATATGGTATATATCGCTTATTATATTTTTTTCAACCGTTTAATTCTACAAGAATGCTTAATGTTACTAAGTGATCGTTCAACATTGATATTATGAAAACAAAAATTTACTGAACTGCCCCTTTAAAGGGGTGGTAAACCTTTGGACAAGCTTTTTCTCTCTTGTTGTTAAATCGATAAATGGACATTATTAATAGAATAAATTAAATGTTGTTATTTTATTTTTTAAACACCTATTTAAAAAAAAATTATTTAATTCGTAAATGCACCGCCACCTACTGACTAAATCTGTAACTACAAATGTCAATTGTAATTTTGTGAACAAAAGATTGAGCAAAACAATGACGCACTTACGCACGCAATCGTTAAACTACAATTCTTAAACTTAAAAACTTACAGGCTAGCTGCCTAGCTACCACACTACTGACTAGACACCCTAGTTATTATTGTTTTGTACTTATTGATATTTCTAATTGATAACAGCTGATCAGGATTGTAAACAATAATTCGCAGCACCCCTTGCGATGAACACTGGACTTAAAACCAAATTATTAATTAAGTTTTTTTTTTACTGGTCTTAGTTATATATAAGACGAATAAACTAGCTCTTGTGTGCGTACAACTAATTACTAACAACATTTTCATTACAAAAAATGATTTTTTTTAAAGTTTAAGCAATAGAAAAATTGTTTGGAGGGGACCTTTAAGTGTTTATTACAAATTGTAATACCTCTGAATATAATAAATATAGGGTAAGTTACGAATCATCGGACACTTTAAGATACTGTTGAATAAACTTTAATTACAACCCAGTAGTTAGATGAATCTTAATTTACTATACGTCAAAGAATAGAAAAATATGTCACCAAGATAATGTGTACAATGATTTCGATACAGATCAATAAATAAATCTTTTATGACAGTTTTAGTTGCGTTGTGTAATTACCCTTCAAGATTCAGTTCAATTTCACAATTTCGAACATGATTCGAATCAAGTTTCATAATATCGGACAGGAGTTTTACGGCTTCATTGGTATCGGACAACTTCTTTAGCTGTAATTTTTTAGTCATATGATGAAAATATATCATTTAAACGAATCAATCACATTGCTTGAACGTAAATAAAACGATCTGGAATTTAACAACACTTATTTTATTTGAAAATGATATAATATGATGTCACAATGGGCTTCCTCTGACTAGTTTAAAAATGTACCATTTTATTAGTAATAAAATATTAACGACCTAATATCGCAACAAAAATATCCAGCTATATTCTAGAGGGAATCTAAATATAAATTTTAAAGTTATAAAAAAAAATAATCTAAAAACGAAACGAAAATTGAAATGCATCCTGATCTGATCATATATCTAAAGTTTAAACTTCTTCTTTAAAACTTTCTTTTCATGATTCTGATGCAAACATTACACTTGAAATCAATTGCCTGAATCTCTATTCTGGTAAGGTTTTCGTATTCCTCATTTAGACAACCTCTGTGGAACCACCGAGGACAATAGTTGCATCCCATCCATGCATCCTCATTTTTTGCGTCATTGTTGCCTCCACATGCACCACATTCTTCGGAGTTATTATTGATTCCAATTCCAATTTAGCCGACACCCCCAACGGGGTCTGGCTCCCCTCCCGGGTCCCAAACCCGACATCTCTCCTGGTGCCTGGCCATGTTGGCATAAGACAGCGTCCGCTCACAGACTCTGCACACCGCCACCCTCCCCCTGGTTCCAGCTGCGGCACCCGCTCCTACCATCCCCCCACCCTCACCCACACCCCTACATCCCCCAACATGCCTAGCGTAATTACTCCTAGATACCTCCACCCCACAACCCCCACATTCCCTCCTACCTAAACCTCTACCAGCGCCCCCCGTACAACTAACCTCATGATTTTTCCTAGCTCCCTCCGTCTGCAATACTACCCCGCACCTCCCACATACAAACGTCACCCTTCCCTCCGCTGCCCTATGCATCCGCTTCTGGTGTACCGTTAATCCCCCCTTCGACTTACATACCTTCCCACATCCCTCATACCTACATGTTAAATCTATTACCCCCCTACCTATATTCCTACTTAAAGCTAACTCATTCACCCCCCCATACATACTCATGCCCACGCTGTCTCTCCCATACATCCAGATGGTCCATTCTCTCATTCACCGCATCCTTCCATACCTCTCTATCGCCGCACAATCTCTCCACATCCGTCCAATCAATCGCCGCCTCTCTCAATAACCTCTTCCAATACAACACAGTCTTTCTCTTCTTCCCAGGCACCTTTCTCACCTCTTCTAATTTCTCATACCATCCTAGCACCACCGGTTTCGCCTGCCTTTCATTGCCCATTCGCATCACATGACCCACTCTCTCAAGCACTCTCTTCTCAATCTTCCATGCCATCGATTTCACACCTAACCTAGCTCTCACATCAGTCATATTCACATGCATTTCTTCCATACGTCTCAAAGGTTGGCCTCCCCTATCATTCCACACATACCTATAGCATTTATCCATCCACTTTTGCAGCCGATTCACATCCCTTTTATAACACGTTCGTACCTGACAATCAAACAACATCGCACTCTCAACACACATCTCAATCACTCTCACTTGCCATCTCTTCGTCATTCGCGACCCTTTCAGTTGCCCTTTCACTCTCCACCATACACCATTCGCTCTCTTAATCCTATTCTTCACATCCGCCTCCGCACCTATCCAACTGCCTAACATTCTAATCTCATTCGCCTCTTCCATACCAAACTCAAGCTCCTCCTCCTTATCCTCATTGTTCCGCTCTTCCCATCTACTCATTACCTCTTTCACAACATCCACACCGTCATTCACCTCTTCTTTCACACCCACAATCGTCGTATCATCCGCAAACAGAACACTCCTCACTCGCACCTCTTTCGCCTCGCTATTCATTCGTTCCCAGTTCCTTTCACCCGCAAACGACCCACCAGGCATCCACTTCCATACCACACCAGCATTCACACCTCTTTCATTCTCGGCCTACCGCATCACCGCCTGATGAAAAATATTGAAAAGGATCGGTGATGTGGCGCAGCCCTCACGCAATCCTCTCTCAGGCACCCACGACTCACTCATCCCTTCCTTACCTTTCACTCTATACACAGTCGTCTCATGCAAGTCCACAATCGTATCCGTACACTTCCAATTCATACCATATCTTTCGAGTAGCTGCCACAGCGCGGGCTTGCTTACTCTAGGATATGCCTTTCGCAGGTCCAACAATCGCGCCACCGGTCTTTCATTCCCATTCACTTCACCTCCATGCACACTCATTCGTTTCTCATAATCCACAACATCCTCATTCATTCTCACCATCATTTGCGCCGCATCCGCTGTACTCCTACCCTTCCTAAAACCCGACTGATTCTCATCCAACACACCCATTCGCTCCGCCCACCAACTCAAACGCTTCGCAATCACTCTCGCTAGCACTCTACTCCCCATCGCAAGCAAACACACCCCCCTATAATTATTCCTGTCATTCCTATCACCTTTCTTAAACAATGGCACCATCACACCCACTTTCAACGATTCATCCCACCTATCTGCTCTACTATCAAACATCACTTTCACCATCTCAATCACTCTCTCTTTCACTTCCTCGCATGCCATCCTTACATACCCTATCCTCACTCCATCCGCACCAGGCGCTGATTCATTCACTTCTTTCATAGCACTCTCAATCTCTTCACGTTCAGGCGTCTCATTCATAAACTCATTCGCTTCTATCGCATCCGCATATCCATCCTCAAGTCATTCGCACCTTCCACTGTCGCTGCTATCATACCAGGTTCCACCTCAAACCTTTCTGCAGTCACACTCTCAAAATGGTCCTTAAATTCATTCACAGTCACATTCCCACTTACAGGTGCTTTCTTACTACCTCTCATACCTAATTCACGCAACACTTTATACATTATTCCTATCTTACCACTAATACACGCTTCCGCACACTCATTCATCTTTTCATTCCACCATTCTCTCTCTAACCGTCTCAATTCAAGCTTCTCAGTCCTCCTAGCTGCTTTCACACACTCTCTCGCTACCCTTACATTCTCTTCCGCTCTCTCTAAAGCACCTCTCTCATTCACTCTCCTCCTAAGCCTTCTCCTCGCTTCTAACCTTTCAACTGCCACCACCCTAGCTTCCACAGTCTCTATGATCCTACTCTTCATCCTTCTCAGCTCTTCCTCGTGTCCTATTGTCCAGGGGTTGGCCACAGCCTTCCCCATCTCACCGCACACTTCTTTCGCTGCCTCTACCATCACACCAGTCAAAACATCCCATTCAGTCCTACTATCATCCTCTCTCGGACCACACTCCTCCATCTTCACTCTGGTCTTCTCCTTATACTCCTCCTTCTTATCTACTTCCTTCAAAACCTCCCATTTTATCCTTGGAGTTCGGATCTCTGTCCTCCCTATTCTCCTCCACGTTCTGCTCTTTACCTTCACCTCCATTATCTTAGCTTTGTGGTCCGAGAGCCCCTCACTGCATTTAGTCTTCATTCGCTTCACCATTCGTACCCTTTCATTCTTCCTAACCACAAAACCATCCAATTCATACCACCTGCCATACCTCATATGAAACCATGTACCCCTTCTACCATGCTTCATAAAACTATTCACATAACTCAAATCATTCACCTCACACCATTCTATAAAATCCCTGCCTGCCTCACTCCTCCCCTGCATAGCTACTTGTTCCTCTACATCCCTCCTATACGTTTCCATTTCTACATCATTTGATCCCCATATTGGCTGGTATACGGATACCAGCCTCATTCCCCCTACCACCACCGTAACTACCCTGTCCCTAAGCCATCTTTGCTGTCCCTCCTCTACCCATTTCTCCATAGCCTCCCCTCTCAATACCACCGCTGCCTTCCTCGAATGGATCACCACCATTCTCATCTCCTCCTCTCCTAACCAGATAATCCCTTCCCCATCTGCACTCACCTCCGTCATCAAGACGATTTCCCATCCCTTCCCTTCTATATGCTCCGCCACCCTTCGCAATCTCCTCCTATTGTTCTCCCTCAAGGATAGCCTCTGCACATTCCAAGTTACTATTTCCCTAATGCCTTCCCTCCTGCGTCTCCTACTGTCTACCCTTCTCCTCCCTAACTGTTTCCTAATCTGTCTTTCCCTCCTTTTCCTATGTCTACCCAATCTTCTTTCCCTTCTATTATTTTCCCCCCTACCTCTATTTCCCCTCCTAGTTCTACCACCTTCCCCAGCATTTATCACCCCCCGCCGCTCCTCTCTCAACCTACGTCTCTCTCTCCCACTACCTATACGTCTCACTCCCCTCCTTCTTCTCCCCCCGATCCCCACCCTCAACAACCCCCCATCTTCCCCCTGCCTCACCGGACCAGGATTCGGGTGAATAGTGCACAGCTGCCTCTTCACTTCTGCCGTCCTCTGCCTCAGGCCACACACCGCTTGATCCGTCAAAGTTCGGGCACCGAAAGTGCCTTCGCCGATATTTTGTTTTGAGAGGTGTTCGGGGTGGCCAACCCGGTTCCACTCTGTTGTATTCGGGGGGATGTTGGGGACTCATCCTTGCGGTTGAACCCCACAGAGCCCTCCGGTACCTGGTGGGTTCTTTGGCACCACTGGCAGACCGTGCGCTTTCCCCTGGCGCCTCCTTGGATGCACCCCACATCCATCATCATCCTGACCAAACGCCCCCGTCAGGGGCGCGGTCCCTCCTCTGGCTCCCGACCACCGCAGCCCCTCTGGTGCCGAGCGAGGTTGGCCGCCGACTGCTCCCGCCTCTACTAGCAGCCGACAGTGTCTGCCCGACACCAGAGGTACCCCAGTGGATCGGTCACCGAAAGTGCCCTCGCAGTACAGATGTTTAAGGAGGTTGGCAGGCTGGCTGGACCGGCTTCCGTCCGTAGTCCCCCCGGGGGTGTGAGGCCTCTCCCCTCTCGGGGACTCCGCCCCACTCCTTTCCGGGTGGCCCGGTGGTCCATTGGCCGCATCCGGAGACAACCCCGGAGCGTTCCCCCTCGCTCCACGTGGAGGCTGCCCACCAAGCGAGGAATGCACCCCACCGTGCCAACTTCTTAGTCTTCATCATCATCATCATCCAATACAATGTCACACAATGACCTCCCAGCATCGGAATCATAGGAATCGTTAAAGGAATGAAGAGGTTGTTTGTTTATTCTTTTTACATTTTCAGCCTTCTTATTTTCTCTCTCTATCTTCCTCTTTTTCTTATTTTCTTCCTCATTACGTTTATCAATTTGTTTTTTTCAAGAGAAAATTTACATAATCAGTACCACTGACAGCATATGGGGCATGTATATCGTTTTGATTTAACTACTTTTTTAGTTAGAATTATTTGGTCGTGAATTTTTAAATAAGATTTGAACGGAGATATGTCGTAGTTTTGGTAATAATCTACTGATTCATTTGCAATGGATTGAAGCGTCTCATTCAATGGTGTTTGACCAGAAGCAACTCTAGATTGACCTAGTGTAGCGGATGCTAAACCAGATGGTCCCGCTACAGGTGATGAAACTGAAGCAGAAGCTCCTTCAATTGCCCTTAATTTAGATGGAATTGATAGGAAAGATTCCGCATTCTGATTAAAACCCAATGATTCAACCAACGAAAAGGAATCAGAGGATGACACCCTCTTCAGTGTAGAAAAACCTGATTTTAATTGATCCTTTAGTACTGAACCAGATGTGGATGGCTTCGACAAGACGGGAACTGAAGAAGAAGGCATCTTCAGAGCACATGAGCTTGAAATGAATGTTCTAGATAATGGAGAAGGGGTTAGACGCAATGAATCATCTTCGAGTGGGGGAAGAATGTCTGCCACAGTATCTTCTAAGTGAGTCTCTATCCCATTTACAAAAGGTTTAACGAGTTGATTGTTAGTGGATGATGATGGAGTGATGGAGTCACCTAATTCAACTTTGACAGCGTCAACAATATTCTGACTTGTAATGCTTGTAATTTGTTGATAAGGCTCTGAAAGAGATGAACGTACCAAATCTCTAAGAACTTTGAAAGACCGCCACAACTGATCTACGCTTGTGACACCCTGGACGTCATAATCCTCTTCATATCTTTTTTCAAATAATTTAAGATTATCGCTAGACATCTCTCCTTTCACTTGGAATGAACGGATTATTCCTAGTCTTTGTTCTGATGAACACTAATTACTCATTGCATATTTATCTCGACCTTTTGTTGGATCAATGGCATCAGGTGTAAATGGAATAATTCCACACTTTCTAAAGCCTGACTTCACATTAGCAGGACGATCTTTTGCTTTCTCAAATGCTTCGTCGAATACAGGGAAAAAGTTCGCACGAGTCATTGTCATATTATATTTTCCTTTGAAATTAATTAAGGTTCTATTCCAAAAAAATTTCAAAGGTCCAAATACACTCACATCTAGAGGCTGCAGAATGTGAGAGGCATGTGGGGGAAAACAAAATAATATCACATCGTTCTTGACAACAGAATAGCTCAAATGTGATGTGTGTCCATCCATAAACACAATGATAGGGAACTCCACACCTCTTTCTTTCAAGTTAGGGATGAACGAACGAACAAACCATTCGAAAAGGGCATTTGAAGTCATCCATCCATTTGGTGTAGGGCCTACATTATATTTAGATCGATCAACACCTTTGAACTGAAAACCAGGCTTCACACCTGGAAAGATGACATAAGGATTCTGAAAATTGCCATCTCCAGAAGCACATATCAAGACAGTGACTTGTTCTTTGCTGTCCGTTGTTACATTATAGATATTCTTCCCGATTCATGAAGATTGAATATTCGATCAGCATTTTCATCAGTGATAAACTCTGATGCAATAATATTGTGCTCTGTTCGTAGAAAATGTTCCAGTTTTTCAAACCATTCTCTTATGTTCTGTCACAGCCTTCCTCGAATGACCCAAGTTTTCAGGAGCACGAGCTGTTATGTTCGTATGCCTTTGCATGAACTGATGAACCCATGTTTTACAGGGCAAATTATCCGAGAACAGCTGCTCATCAATTCCTGTTAAAATGAATTAATAATAGATCAATATATTTTATTAAAGTACAAATAATTTCAATAATCAGTAATAAATATTATCTACCTTCATTCTTTTTTGCTTCGTCAAGCACTTCTTTAATAATATATCTAACTTCATTCCGGGTTGCTCCATTGCCGATTGCGGCACGAAACAAAAGATATTTTACCAGCCTTTCTTCTTGATCCGCACGCAGTTTACATTGTCTTCCTAATGGATTATATTATAAATGGAAATTAATTAATATTTTTAAAAGTCCTACATTAATTGCACACAAGACAGACAAGACATACCTGGCCTTTCAATCAGAGGTGCAAATCTTCCGGAAGCTCGATCGCCAAGTGTTGAATGAGGAACCCTGTATTTTTCGGCAGCCTTTCTTATGGTTAGGGTTTTATTTTTCACTTCAGCTAAAGCATTAAGTATGTCTTCTTCACTATAAGAAGGATTAGAGGACCTTTTCTTAGATGCCATTATAGTTATTGCTGTGTACGTTAAGGTATATACAATTATTTATTACTGACATCTATTTTGGAATGAAAAAATTGAATTTATTATACTGTATCTTATTAAATATAGTTAGGTTTCTTACTAATAAAAAATCCTATATCTTAGATTCAAAATTGAAAAAATAACCTGTTCGACAATTCGTAACTAAATTAGCTAGCGTTTCGTTCATCCGGACAGTTGTCCGAGTAAAGTAGAACTGCTCATTTTGGTTATGTTTTATCGGACACAATTGATATTTTTATGAGATGGGTAAAACTGTTACAAACCTTATAGGTATGTTTACAACACTATTTATAAATGTAAATATGACGGTAGAACTCAAATCTAAACGAAGGCAGTATTGGTATAAATGTTTGAACCTGGGTATGTTTGTTGGTGTGTTCGATGTGGGACAAATAATAGTAGTGAAAATTATCGAATAACGTTAATTTAGACTTAAAGTCCCAGCAAACATGAATGTATCTATTCGATGTCTAAACGACTCTGTATAACCTCTCTTCCGACATCGAATACCAGTAACAAATTATAGACATGGTGACATCAAGTAGACATCAATCCGATATCCGTTTGCACCGCTGAACCGCATCATATTAAGTATATTTGGCATCGAAGCGATACTGTTATAACAGCAATGAATAGAAAGATACTTTCAACATACATATGGATTCTACATCGAACAGACGCCTAATTAAGTAATTATATATCCGCTTGCATCCAATAAATAAATTAATTAATTAAAATTGAAAACTCTTACTTCATTGATATAACGTACCGTAAGTTTAGATGCATATCAATTTGATTAATGTTACATAATGTTATTATAAATTGAATGGGAAGAAATGAAGTGATGTGTCCAAGTATCGATCGTGGGTCCATCCGTCCTCATGCCTGTACCTCTGTCATTTTGCCACCGTGTATGCATTTTACTAAAAAAAATTTGATATTAAACGACCCGGAAATACTTAAAGATATTCTAAAGTGAATAGAACAATACTGGCAAGCACCGCTTTCATAACCAAAATCACAACTTTTTCTTATTACAAATAATAATGAGTTGGTCAAATTTTTATATAATTGTAACAAATTGAAGAAAATGTGTTGAGGCCACGACTTAGAATACAGATGAAAGCTCTGTAATGAAATTTCAAAGTAATGAATGCATTTATTAAAATTTGACCATAGATTAACTCTCACTCAGTAAATAAAGGTCATAATAGTTGAGTAATTAGTTTGATATTTTGACTTAAATAATTGCGTTTCATTGAACAAACAGGAATTTTGCGCTCTGTGAAATATTTTTAGCAGTAGGGTATATGTTATTATTTAACTACTATTTAATTAGTAACATTATAGCTGAAGGTATGATACAAATTGAAATAAAAGTTAAATAATGATTATTATATATATATTTATTGAGTCCGAATATCACTTTAAGTTTAATTATCTATAATGTGAATCACTGAATTCTAATCATCTCATTTTCAGCTTTTGGCACTATAAGTGAAAGCTCAAGTTATCGGATATGGGGTTCCAAATTTTACGTAAAAAATTTATTTAAGTATTGATTTTTATTTCTAAACTTGTATTTTACGTGCTGGTATCATGGATACCAATTTAAGTAAGAATTGAATAATGATAATTATTATAGTTATTTCTTACATATTCGAAAATGTGGAACCGTCCGATAACACAGAATTTACTCTAAAATGGAACATGTTAAATAGCCCATCAACTTTTAACTATTAACGTTTAGTAAAGGTTTAACGCCTGCTTCGGAATCAACGGCCAAGTCGCTGACGTCAAAAGGAAATGAAATACAAGGGACTGGAAGAAGAAGTCAGAAAAGAAAGTGGCTCCATGGACAAAGTCACAACGCTCATGGATGCTGAAAAGCTACTCCGTGAATGCTGTCACTTACCGAAGAATGTGACAAAAGTGGTCACAAGCACCGGTGGCTGCACTCAAGGATGGAAGAGGGAAATAAAGAGGTGATAGTAAATGAAATCTACCTTTCGGGGCTTATTTACATTAAGCAGTTTAGAATAGATTAATAACAATAAATGCACCGGCCATCGAAAAATCACTTGATTGGTTATCCATTTCATTTTCACGGTACTGGAGGAACACTGTTCAACAACCGATGTTCCAATATCGCTTACTTTACGTTGATCCATTGTACAATCGCACTAGAGTGGCAATGTTCGATCGTACATTTACAACTGCTGTAGTTCCCTATAAGTGTATTAATTATTAGGTATAGTTTAAAATGAGCACTACGTACGTTATATAGAAAGGTACAATCTAATTGAATGGAAATATTTCCTATATTTCTATACGCATTATAAAACTGGAAGATAAGAAAATGAATTTCCAAATTTGAAACGATTTTTGTAAAACTACGTATCAGTTTTTGCACTTCTGGTCGAAGTATAAATTCGGATATCGTTTGGAAACAGACATGCCGACGTCAAGATTATGCTGTTAAAACTATTTATCGGTTTTCGTGTTTCTACTCGAAGTGTAAATTCAGATATCATTTAGAAACAGACATTCCGATATCTACTATGAGTCGAAATGGTTGCTAAGTCGATACCCACCGTTAGCGCTACGAATTCGACAGCAATCGGCATCGATTCAACATTCATATGTTTGCTGGGATATTTTCGAACACGTGATAAAGGAAAATATAATAATTATTATTTAACTACTATTTAATTAGTGACAAAATAGCTGAAGGTACGATACCAATTGAAATAAAAGTTAAATAATGATTATATATAGATTTATTGAGTCCGACTACCACTTTAAGTTTAATTATCTATAATGTGAATCACTAAATTTTAATCGTTTCATTTGCAGCTTTTGGCACTAGATGAAAGTTTATGTAATGATTTTTATTTCTAAACTTGTATTTTAGTACTGGTATCATGGATACCAATTTAAGTAAGAATTTAATAATGATAATTATTATATTTATTTCTCACATATTCGAAAATGTGGAACCGTCCGATAACGCAGAATTTACTCTAAAATGGAACATGCTATATAGCCCATCAACTTTTAATTATTTACGTTTAGTAGAGGTTTAACGTCTGCTTCGGAACCAGAGGCCAAGCTGACGTCAAAAGGAAATGAAACACAAGGGACTGGAAGAAGCAGTCAGAAAGGAGAGATCTGGAAAGTTGATCGACAGCAATTGACCGAAAACAATTTATCGAAAGTAATTGATCGAATGGAAAATTGATCGAGTGGAAAATTGGTCGAAAGGAAAATTGATCGAAAGGAAAATTGGTCGAAAGGAAAATTGATCGAAAAGAAAATTGGTCGAATGGAAAATTGATCGAAAGGAAAATTTGTCGAATGGAAAATTGATCTAAAGGAAAATTGATCGCACAACAATTGATCGAATGGAGAATTGACCGATACAAAATTGGTCAAAAATGATATTGGATCTATTTACATTAATTGACAATGATAACTAAATCCATGGATTACCAGAGAAACTTCCCAGCAAACATGAATGTATGTATCTGATGTCTAAACGACTCTGTATAACCTCTCTCCCGACATCGAATACCAGTAACAAATTGGACATGGTGACATCAAGTAGACATCAATCCGATATCCGTTTGCACCGCTAAACCGCATCATATCAAGTATATTTGGCATCAAAGCGATACCGTTATAACAGTGTTCAATAGAAAGATAAATTACGACATCCAACATACATAGGTATTCTGCATCGAACTGATGCCTAATTATATATCTAATATGCTTCGAAACGATATCCACTT
>CANNZV010003574.1:0-59454 GCA_947561585.1 Caprella mutica
ATGTACTATAAGAGAAAAGAGTCACTGTGATGATGAACTACCAGACAAAAGAGTCACTGTGATGATGTACTATCAGAGAAAAGAGTCATTGTGGTGATGTACTATCAGAGTAAAGTGTCATTGTGATGATGTACTATCAGAGAAAAGAGTCACTCTGATGTACTATCAGAGAAAAGAGTCACTGTGATGATGTACTATCAGAGAAAAGAGTCACTGTGATGATGTACTATCAGATAAAAGAGTCACTGTGATGATGTACTATCAGAGAAAAGAGTCACTGTGATGATGTACTATCAGAGAAAAGAGTCACTGTGATGATGTACTATCAGAGAAAAGAGTCACTGTGATGATGTACTATCGGAGAAAAGAGTCACTGTGATGATGTACTATCAGAGAAAATAGTCACTGTGATGATGAACTGCCAGAGAAAAGAGTCACTGTGATGATGTACTATCAGAGAAAAGAGTCACTGTGATTATGTACTATCAGAGAAAAGAGTCACTGTGATGATGAACTACCAGAGAAAAGAGTCACTGTGATGATGTACTTTCAGAGAAAAGAGTCACTGTGATGATGTACTATCGGAGAAAAGAGTCACTGTGATGATGTACTATCAGAGAAAAGAGTCACTGTGAAGATGTACTATCAGAGAAAAGAGTCACTGTGATGATATTATATCAGAGAAAAGAGTTACTGTGATGATGTACTATCAGAGAAAAGAGTCACTGTGATGATGTACTATCAGAGAAAAGAGTCACTGTGATGATGTATTATCAGAGAAAAGAGTCACTGTGATGATGTACTATCAGAGAAAAGAGTTACTGTGATGATGTACTATCAGAGAAAAGAGTCACTGTGATGATGTACTATCAGAGAAAAGAGTCACTGTGATGATGTACTATCAGAGAAAAGAGTCTCCGTGATGATGTACTATCAGAGAAAAGAGTCACTGTGATGATGTACTATCAGAGAAAAGAGTCACTGTGATGATGAACTTCCAGAGAAAAGAGTCACTGTGATGATGTACTATCAGAGAAAAGAGTCACTGTGATGATGTACTATAAGAGAAAAGAGTCACTGTGATGATGAACTACCAGAGAAAAGAGTCATTGTGGTGATGTACTATCAGAGTAAAGAGTCATTGTGATGATGTACTATCAGAGAAAAGAGTCACTCTGATGTACTATCAGAGAAAAGAGTCACTGTGATGATGTACTATCAGAGAAAAGAGTCACTGTGATGATGTACTATCAGATAAAAGAGTCACTGTGATGATGTACTATCAGAGAAAAGAGTCACTGTGATGATGTACTATCAGAGAAAAGAGTCACTGTGATGATGTACTATCAGAGAAAAGAGTCACTGTGATGATGTACTATCGGAGAAAAGAGTCACTGTGATGATGTACTATCAGAGAAAAAAGTCACTGTGATGATGAACTGCCAGAGAAAAGAGTCACTGTGATGATGTACTATCAGAGAAAAGAGTCACTGTGATTATGTACTATCAGAGAAAAGAGTCACTGTGATGATGAACTACCAGAGAAAAGAGTCACTGTGATGATGTACTTTCAGAGAAAAGAGTCACTGTGATGATGTACTATCGGAGAAAAGAGTCACTGTGATGATGTACTATCAGAGAAAAGAGTCACTGTGATGATGTACTATCAGAGAAAAGAGTCACTGTGATGATATTATATCAGAGAAAAGAGTTACTGTGATGATGTACTATCAGAGAAAAGAGTCACTGTGATGATGTACTATCAGAGAAAAGAGTCACTGTGATGATGTACTATCAGAGAAAAGAGTCACTGTGATGATGTACTATCAGAGAAAAGAGTCACTGTGATGATGTACTATCAGAGAAAAGAGTCACCGTGATGATGTACTATCAGAGAAAAGAGTCACTGTGATGATGTACTATCAGAGAAAAGAGTCACTGTGATGATATTATATCAGAGAAAAGAGTCACTGTGATGATATTATATCAGAGAAAAGAGTTACTGTGATGATGTACTATCAGAGAAAAGAGTCACTGTGATGATGTACTATCGGAGAAAAGAGTCACTGTGATGATGTACTATCAGAGAAAAAAGTCACTGTGATGATGAACTGCCAGAGAAAAGAATCACTGTGATGATGTACTATCAGAGAAAAGAGTCACTGTGATTATGTACTACCAGAGAAAAGAGTCACTGTGATGATGTACTTTCAGAGAAAAGAGTCACTGTGATGATGTACTATCGGAGAAAAGAGTCACTGTGATGATGTACTATCAGAGAAAAGAGTCATTGTGATGATGTACTATCAGAGAAAAGAGTCACTGTGATGATATTATATCAGAGAAAAGAGTTACTGTGATGATGTACTATCAGAGAAAAGAGTCACTGTGATGATGTACTATCAGAGAAAAGAGTCACTGTGATGATGTACTATCAGAGAAAAGAGTCACTGTGATGATGTACTATCAGAGAAAAGAGTCACTGTGATGATGTACTATCAGAGAAAAGAGTCACTGTGATGATGTACTATCAGAGAAAATAGTCATTGTGATGATGTTCTATCAAAGAAAAGAGTCACTGTGATGATGTACTATCAGAGAAAAGAGTCACTGTGATGATGTACTATCAGAGAAAAGAGTCACTGTGATGATATTATATCAGAGAAAAGAGTTACTGTGATGATGTACTATCAGAGAAAAGAGTCACTGTGATGATGTACTATCAGAGAAAAGAGTCACTGTGATGATGTACTATCAGAGAAAAGAGTCACTGTGATGATGTACTATCAGAGAAAAGAGTCACTGTGATGATGTACTATCAGAGAAAAGAGTCACTGTGATGATGTACTATCAGAGAAAATAGTCATTGTGATGATGTTCTATCAAAGAAAAGAGTCACTGTGATGATGTACTATCAGAGAAAAGAGTCACTGTGATGATGTGATGTACTATCAGAGAAAAGAGTCTTTGGGAAACCAGTAGCCTTCTTCATTGTTTTCAAATACGAAATGAGTCAATAATACAAAACGAAAATAAAATACATATCTTTTATACTGACAAATTTAGAGTTTTACGCGAAACGTGTAAGCACTTTTAAATATATTGCATAAGATATAGTGTAAATTTACCAGGTTTAAAAGTATTGAATTCACAAATCTTGACAATTAATACTTTTTGTAATTTTTTATATTAGAAATTACTAATTAATGCGTACAAGTGTTTTGAATACTTGCATAGAGTGTTTGGGCATAAGGTAGAATGAATTTCACCCGGTACCTAAAAAATCAGGGTCTTGAATATGGACGGAGTTTTCTTGTAAGAACACCTTAGTATAATAAATAATGGAATAAGTACGCAAATCATACACCAAAAAGAGGTTAATTTTTTAAAGTGATGTCGGCAACTAAGGCAGGAAGTTCCTATAGTTAGGAAAAGTTGGAGTTTGCGATTCAACATGGAAATTTTGTCGAAGACGAAAGTGCATAAAATGGAATAAGAGGACACACATAGGAGCAGGAGAACACACAAGTGACAAGAGGACACTCATAGGAGCAGGAGAACACACAAAGGTCATGAGGACACACACATAGGAATAAGAGAGCACACAAGTGACAAGAGGACACACATAGGAGCATGAAAACACACAAAGGACACGAAACAAAAAAGCACACTTAGGAACATGAAGTAACTAGAAATATGAGGACACTTTATGATTCATATGTCACATAGGACCAATATAGGGCATGTTGTAAATGGGATATTTTTTACAACATGAGGATATTACAACAACAATATTTTTACAATAAAAGAATATTAAAATCGGAAAGTAAATTAAAGGAAATAAATATTTACCTATTACTATAGAGATTGAGGGATGGTTATGTTCGTATCTCTTTTAGCTAGGAACAAGATAGTTATCACTTCGTATATCTTTTAGCTAGGAACAAGATAATTATCACTTCGTATCTCTTATAGCTAGGAATATTAATTAAATTCTTTAATTAAATGGTTCCTGGATAATAACCAATCCTCACATAAAATTTCAGGCAATTTGGTTGAATACTTTTTGAACTATTCGAATAACAAAATTTCAAATATATAAGTAAATGCCGATCAAAACAATACCTTCTGTAGTTTTCGAGGGAATTAATAATAATAAACTATAACATAGATAGCTTAAATAGAAGATGGTATTAAACATACAACATCTAGTCGTAAAATTCATTAATTAGTTCCTGTTTTTCCAATCTTGTCCATATGATGAACAAAATCTTTCTATACGAAAGCTTGTAGCCTGAAAAAAACCTTCTACGTTTTGATAAAATATTATCTTGATAATAAGGATTTCCCGTTGAGTTTGAATCTATTCGATCTAATTCTTTTCTCTATATTCACCTGGTGATCCCTCTATATTCATTTTCTATTCTTTCATAAGTGATGTCGCTGTGATGTTAACCATGTAACAAAACCTCATATAAACAATATTGAATCCAGGAATATTGACCATGTTTATACCATGTAGATTTTTTGGAGCCTTGGACGATGTGTCATTAATGTGATTTTGCTACATGCACATGCATACCATATATGTAAAATAAATACATATGTGAGCTATGTAACTTAACCACATTCAAACTATATTAAATCCAGTAATAATTACCATCATATGATATGCAACTACATTATGTTACATGAATAATATCACTTCATGCCCGTTCAGAAATCGTCAAGCATGTGGATAATATGATAGATCTGGAAATAATTCACCTTGGAATTATCATGTATTGCTATAGTAAACAAACCTAATAACTCGAGTTGTTGTTTTTGTGTAACCTATTGAAAAATGAATTCGGTAATACAGTAAGACGTGCTTCCTATTCTGTTGACTACAGAAATCCTAGAGTATCTAAATGTGTCTAGTATTTTTAAAACTTTAGATATGAAACACGGATATTTTAATATCGAATTAGACGAAAATTGAAAGGGATTACACTGCATTTTGAACTAACCGAGGTTCATACCAATTCTAACGCTCACCACAAGGTTTAAGTAATGGTTTATCCGCTTATCAAAGAGTTTGTAATCTCATATTCACTACACAATAATTAGGAACATTTATGTATACGTCGCATAGTTGATCTAATTGTCTACTAAAAAAATAGATGAACACATGAAACATTTGGAAGGGGTATTTAAAAATATAAAACGATTATTGAATCTGGTTCAAAATGGGTCTCGGAAAATGTCAACTTGGAAAACCTATAGTGTCTGAAACTTATGTCTTGCAGTTAGTGAAAAAGGTATTCAAGTCGATCCTACGGAAACCAAAGTGATCTCAAACATACCCGAACCAGGTAACGTAAAAAATATCTGTAGATTTCTTGGTTGTTGTTAATATTATCATAAATTTATTAAAAACACCCTGCATATTTGAATCATGCTCATAATAGAATATCTTGCCATTTATCACCTTCTTTTTTGTATAATCGTATGTAATTATGTTGAAAAGTAAAAGTCATGAAAAGACAGCTTCCAAATCGGTTTAAAAATGAAATTATGTATATTTTTTAGGAAGACAGGTCCGCCTAGAGTTAAAATCTGAATTAACGTGTCTTCCAATTTTATTATTTCCTGATTATTAATGTAGATTACAGCTTCACTGTGATGCCAGAACGGATAGTGTAGTGTAGCTAGTGCATTTCTAACTAAAAAAATTAACAAGGGTGCAAAACCAATTGGTTATTTTTAGTCGATAATGTATAGGTGCTGAATAAACTATAGTATAACAGAATTAGATTTATACTGACCACAAAGCATTGCAATACATTTTCAAACATAAACAAAGTGAAGGTACCGAAAATAGTAAGATGGGTTAAATTTTTGGCAGATTATAATTGTAACATCTTTATCAAAGATGGTAGAAGTCACATAGTTCCAGATTTCTTATCACGGAATGATTATGAAGATGTTGATACTTTCGCATATTTTCAAGAAAATAAAGATGCTGTTAATGAAGAAAATTTGTGATGCAAACAAATGAACAATCATATATGGAGTCGAATAATAAGATACATAGAAGGGAAAGATATAAAGATAAAATATTAAATTAAACTTTGTCGAAAATGCTTTATTAGATCGTATGGCTAGTTACGGTAAACGAGCAATATATGATAAAATTCAAATAGTTTTACATGTAGTATAATTAAACAGGCTTTAATTTTGACTCCTGCCTCCGAGATAGCTTGCCACACGGGTATTTTAAGGATTGCAGAACGATGCAAAGGCAATTACTATTTGTTAAACATGATAAAAGATGTTAGGAAATATGTCTTTTCATGATAGAATGTCAGAAGCTGAATTGTCAATATCAATAAGTTGCTGACATTAAATTCACTCTAGGTGAATTTAAACCTACAGATATGCCTCTAGAAACAAAAATATGTATCGATCTAATCGAAATGCCGAATAGCTATAACGATAATAAAAACAGCATACCAATCTTCAATCCGAGAGGTACCATTTTATTTTCATCATGGCTGCGATGCGAATTTACCCTCAAGTGAGTGGTAAATAAAAGAGCAGAGATGATTATACGTCAGAAATGTCTGGAAGATTATCGAAGTCATTTGCTTCATAAAACACTAACAGAAAAGTTAAACGATTTGGCAGTGGAACAATATAATAAGAGGGCAATGAATCCAAATAAAGTATAATGTCTATATGCGACCCCTACATATATTTGTACATTTGTATATTTAGGAGTGAGTAATAATATATTCAGGAATATAAGGGAATAATTTACGTAGGATTTTGGTAACAGTTTGGTTATTTGATTTATAAAAAGGATTTATATGTTAGCTTGGATGACGGAACAAGGGAACCTTGTATATTTCACGAATACTGTTTAGGGTAAGAATAGTTCCTTAGATTAAGGCAGTTAGATTTATTACATAGGGTGACAGCTAACATAACTTGGAGAACAGTTAATTTTTAAGTTGATAGATTATGTAATAGTTTAGCAAAGAACTTCATAACAGTTTCTGGCGGGGATACGAAAGATTGTTTATAGTTAGGCTGAAATATGATTGGATGATCCGGAAAAAGAGCACACCCCCGGGTTTAACGAAGTCCAATGAAATTGAAGAATTGAGGAACGGGTTGGTTAGTTTAAGAAAAGAGGTGGAGATTTAGAAGGACTGAGGGGAATAGAAGTTAGAAAAGAAGTTAGGTCCCGACTAGAGATCAGCGAGGAAGCCTCCTCATTCCTTGACCGTAGAGTCCTCTCATTAACTATTGTGTGGATTAGTAACATGTCTAGTTCGAATGTTGAATTGTATAATGTACTTCATGAATATTTTGAGTAATGTTTCTGAGTAATGTCTTCAAGAATCTTATCAATAGCGGATTTAGATATTTAGAATATGTTGTTTCATTCCCCTTCGTAGTTTTTGGAATCCCTTTTAATCATGATAATTAATACTTATTTTCGAATAAGACGAAACCCATGCTAGAATGGAGTTTGACTACTTTGATGAGATATCAATTAATTACCTACCGTAAATGGAAATGATGAAATGTAAAAAAAGAAATTAAAAGAACTTAACTTAATTAAATGGTGAATAAGATTATTAGACCCCCGATCATTCATATGCATGGTTTTCTTAAAAGCAATAAGATTAATAAATCAGAGACGATCAATGGTTGACCAAATCGTTATATTGGACCTTAGACAGACTGAATAATAACTTTTAAAATGGTATATATTTTGATAAGAGGGTGCAAACAGTCCATTTGAATCGAATAAAAATAGCAACTTTGCAAGATATCGTTGCCTGCACATTTAACAATGTCACCGAAGAATAGGATGAAAATATAATACCAGTAGGGGGTGAATTCCCATTAAATGACGTAAATCCTTCATATGATAAAGAAATTGACAGTGAAGCACCGGATGTTAGAATTTAATGAGATGGGACCGCTATTGCATCACGTTAAAATCTCAAAAGTATAGGAGATAAGGTTAACTTAAGAGTAGGAATAATATTAACATAGGATTAAGGAATGAAGGTAACTTATTTAGGTTAACTATATGTATTAAAAAGTATTAAATAATAATAAAAACACATTTATGAGTATAAACTAATTTGTAGGTAGAGATGAGACTCAGTTTGTTCAGTGTTGAACGTTACTTATTTATATAGCAATTATATATGTCAATATTAAATTTAAGTTATACTAAGATAATCTAACATATTAAAAAATAGATAAGATATTAATTAGGAAAATAGTAATATAAAGTAAATGGCTGAAATTTCAATTTCCAACACAGTGATCAAATAATTTAAGCATATATATGATTGTATTAATAGTTTTTAATATTTATATATACATAATACCTGCCATATGCTAACCAAAAACCATTTTGCAGAAATAATGGAGGATATAGCGCCAAACAATCCAATCACCACGTTGCTATTGAACTGGACAACTCTACATAAAAATTATGTATAATCTACCTAAAAAGAGCTGGACAAAACTTTAGAAACGTTGGCGAATTCAATTGAAATCAAAATTCTTATGATTGTTCATCTTTTGAGGAGATTATAATATCCTCATTTAAACCCTTGATTTCAATTTTCGTAATGGGTAAAGGTAAAAGGTAAACAGAATCTAAAGTGTTGAATGATTCTTGCTTATCGGGACCAACAGTTGACGATTCGTGCTATATCTGAAAAAATTGGAAGGTTTACGAAGACAGATAACTCGTTCATAAGTAATCCTAATGATTGTGGTGAGAAAAATCCTCGAGGTGGTCAAAAAAGCATAAGCCCAGCAATGAGTAGAAGGATTCTACGAACCACAAAAGCTAAAAAAAGCATGTGTAGCAAAAAATAAAAACTGAAGCTGTCTGCACTGCTTCAGCAAGAACTGTTAGCAGATTTTTTTAAAAGGATTAAAGAGTGGAATGAAAAAAATGAATAGGAAGCAGAAATCAAGATGGTCTTCAATATACTGGCATGATTAAAATTTATCCCAGAGTTGTTTTCCACCAAAGCTGTTGGAGGTGGAGGAGTAATGGTATCCGGTAAATTCATCGCGGTAAATTCATCGCCGGTAAATTCATCGCCGTAAATTCATCGCCTGGTAAATTCATCGCATTGTAAATTCATCGCGAGGTAAATTCATCGCATGGTAAATTCATCGCATGGTAAATTCATCGCATGGTACATTAAAAAATTGAATTGATAAACTTAAATATTCTTTTTTGCAAATTATCGCGCCGACCTTACTTTCTTTTTCGCTGGATTAGGGTAACTTGTTTGTACGAATCTATGATGTTAGTTTATTTTAAATGATTAGATTTTAGTAATAGAATGTCATATAATTTTTGCATGTATATCATTCAATTAATATTTAATTTATAAAATATTTATTATGTGAGTATGCTTGCATTAATTTATTATTTTATAGTTATGCATATTTTTCATTAATTCAAATTTATAATATTTCTCAAATTACGTATTTGGGTAGCTACTCATAGTTTGAAGAACATAACTGTAAATGATACACCTCTTTGAAAATATGATCACCAAAGCATAATTGCCTCAGTAAATGGGAACCCGGTTTTTTTATTATTTAAGAGGTACTGATTACAATTTATCTTTTTAAAAGTAATTTAGATATATCTTTTGTGAAGTTGTAACAATAGAATTTATTCTTTAATATTAACGGTTTGCTCTAGCAACATATCCATATATTATTTCGTTGACCGACAATTGGGCACAAGATAATTGGGTCCGGGACAATTAGGCCCCACGACAATTGGACCCCGGACAATTGATCCCACGACAATTGGGCCTAAGGACCAATATATTATTTGCCCATTTTTTCAGAGTCTACAGTATCAAAGTATCAATTTAATTGAAGACCATTGCTACCGTAATAACTAGGGATGTGACAATATGCGTTTGATATAAAAATGTAGTCCTGAACATAATTAAAACATAGAATATTCCTAATATGAAAAAAACTTTCTTGTTATGAAACACATATATCTTTCAATAGAACATATTCATATCCTAATTACAGTACCTCTATAGTGAACTCCTGTATAATGGTTTTATTCTTTTAAATTACTATAATTTTCTGTTCTGAGATAGGTCATGTAAGCAACATATTTCCTAGTTACAGTACCTCTATAGTTAACTACTGTATAGTGAATGAGTTAGGATGTAGCCAATAGAAAATAAGAATGTAGCTTTTAAGATGAAGAGACAATAGAAAATAAGAATGTGGGTATTTATAAAGAAGGCCGTGTCCCTCCAAGACATGCTGAAATTATTGGAACATACAAGTCAAATTAAAGTTAATGTAAATTTGTTGAAACCTGTTCAGTGTTCAATATAGAAGAGTTTCATAAATTAGTATTACAAAATGTATTTTAACAATCTCGTTTTATCCCTACAACTCTTCAATTTTTCTTAGTTTAATGTAACGAAAATCTTTAAAATTCACATGACATGATTCAAGTTAATAAAAATTATTTAAATACTTCAAAGATTTTCATTATACCGAAACATGAGATTAGCATACAAATGTGATTTAAAGGCTTGTTAATATACACCAAGTATATCAAACGAATTTAAAAACAACAAACATATTTTTGATAATATAAAACATATTTCAAATATAATATTGTCACTACCCTAATAATAACAAAGTAACACTTCTTTATTGTGTCTTCTGCCCAATTTTTTCTGGGTTCAATTGTTTTGGAGTCCAATTGTCGTGAGCACAATTGTCCTTGGGACCAATTTTCCTGGGGCTCAATTGTCCTGGGCCCAATTGTCTGTGCGCCATATTGTTTGTAACTTTTCAATGTCTTTATATAAAAAAATCATCTTCTATTTACCTCTCTATTTTTTGTATTATCTACCTTCCTTTTATAGTTCATCGATGATTTATTATGCGATGATTTTACCTGCGATGAAATTACCATGCGATGAATTTACCATGCGATGAATTTACCATGCGATGAATTTACCATGCGATGAATTTACCACGCGATGAATTTACCATGCGATGAATTTACCATGCGATGAATTTACCGCGATGAATTTACTGCGATGAATTTACCCGCGATGAATTTACACTGATCCAGGAGTAATGGTTTGAGAAGCAATGTCATCTGCCGGAACTATGAACTTACAGGTGGTAAAGGGTAAAATGAATGTATCAGGATATGTGAACATGCTGCACAATGCATCTCTTAAAGATGAAAGAGCAAGATTATGTGGAGATAACGAGACAATGCCCCAATCCACACTGCTCGTTGTAGTAAAAAGTTCTTTGAGAATGGAGGAATCCTCTTTTTGCCTTGTCCAGCATGCTCTCTCGACTTAATGCCATCGAAAATTTGTGGGAATATCTACTAAAAATTGTTTATGTAAATGGAAAACAGTACAACTTAATTGATGCCTAACTAAGATAATGTTTGTTTCATGGAGGAATATGAAAAAAATTGAAGTTTAAATAACAATAGAGAGGAACAACACATTGTTAGAATAAATTAATGTCGATAATTTTTTGAAAAGTATTTTTGTTATCAACTTATCAGTTTCTACAGTTTTGTCCAGCATTTTTTTTTGTTGAAGTTATCCAGTTCTCGAGATTTTGTGGATTTTGTTTGTGAATGCAATAAATAAGTATTTAATTGTATCAAATATCTCTTCATTAATCATAACGGAGTTCAACAGAAAGAAAAACCTCCAATAAAAGCGTGTTTCCAAAGTTTTATCCAGCATTCATTTTCTTCTATCGAAAATTAATATAAATAATAATAAACAATATTGAATAAATTAATATTTAGTCCATTTTCTTGTATCAATCTCCAACTTAAATAGGCATTGAATTGAGAGAAAACAAATAAGTAAAGAATTATAAAGTAGAAATATGGATAATAATTATGAAAATAATAAATGGAACAGTAAATTGAATTAAATAATAGTATTTGAATCTTAATCAATAATTTGATATACGTAGGTAACTTACACTGTGACCAAAGAACAATATCACAACACACAACAAAATTACCACCGACAAAACAACTCTGTAACACACATGCACCACTCTGTAACACACATGCACCACTCTGTAACACACATGCACCACTCTGTAACACACATGCACCACTCTGTAACACACATGCACCACTCTGTAACACAAATGCACCACTCTGTAACACACATGCACCACTCTGTAACACACATGCACCACTCTGTAACACACATGCACCACTCTGTAACACACATGCACCACTCTGTAACACACATGCACCACTCTGTAACACACATGCACCACTCTGTAACACAAATGCACCACTCTGTAACACACATGCACCACTCTGTAACACAATACTTACAAAACAGTACTTTTGTCACCAAACAGGAATTCCATTGTAAATATTACATGGAGATTATATATAAATATTATATTATCGAATACTATGGTCGACAATTTTTTTTTTTCACCAAATAATGTATTATAATCACTATTTGCTGGAATTTGCTTAAAAATTCAATAAAATGTATCATTTTGTTCATGACTGAGTCTGTAAAAAAAAATAGATGTGCAGAATTACACAGAAATAATAATTAATTAGAGAAACATCAATTGCGACAATAAAAATTATATTTGCCGATTTTCTTGTTCTAAAACGATCTAAGCAGTAAATACCCAGTACAGTGACGTCAGATCTGCTGCAACTAGCATCTCTAGGATGGCATCTGTAAGATAGATACAGGATATAGTCAGCTAAATGATATCTAAGAGATAGTTACAGGATATTGACAGCTAAATGATATCTATCACTTAGCTGATAGAGAGAGGGACAGAGCATATCCTGCTAGTTAAAGATCAAACTTAACTGGGAGAGTGTCTTCAGAGGTGTGTGGATACCATGGCTCTCATGAACTGGGTCAGTTTGTTAATTATCTACACTGATTATTGTATGAAAGTTATCTGTTGAATCAGTGCGATAGATGGATTCATGTGCTAACTTTTACACTCTCAATTGTAATAACTTTTGGCTGATTATAAAGATTGGACTTTTGAATTGTCATTCTGATAGCTGTAGTCTTTTCTAATCTCTCTAATTTCTCCAATTTTTCTTTAAACATAGAGTAGAGTTTGCATAGAAAGCAATATTAAGTCATATAGCACTTTTTCTTGTGTTTGTAATTTTATGTAAGAGGTGATATCTTTGGTCAGAAATCAAACTACACACTCAATTCTCATTAGAATTGTTTTTTGTATATTGATGATGCATATTTTTCTGTTTTCTCATTTCAAATAAATGTGTTAAAGAGATAATGTACGTGTCGTCCGGTGAGTTCACCGCTTGGTAAGTTTAGCGCAGCTCAATTCACCGCGAGATGAAGTCACTGCAAACACAATTCAATTCAAAATATAACAATTTTAAAGATTACAAAAATGATTAGCAAAGAGTTTTACTTCTTATAATACGCAGTTTTCTTTAGAGCTTTCAGTAATAAGTCCTTGATATATCAAAGTTAAGGGGTTTAATTACCAGATTAGTGGTTTAAAGTGATTGTTGTCGATCCCCCTCATTGTCCCGAGGTACCTCTAGGTAGACCTTCTTTTTGTTCTCTTGTAGGTTGTGTTTAGTTTGACTTTCTTTTGTTCAGCTTTCCTCAACTTCTTCCACTGCTCTTCTCTTCATTTTGTTTTGCTATATCCATAGATGAGCAGACTGACTGTGTATTTTTCTTACCCGTGTATACCTATTCTTCAGGCATGCATGGAAATAATGGTGGGGAAGTGAAAGTGGGGAAAGTGAAGATGGGGTAAGTGAAGGTGGGGAAAGTGAAGATGGGGTAAGTGAAGGTGGGGAAAATAAAGGTGGGGAAGTGAAGATGGGGGAAGTGAAAATGGAGGAAGTGAAGGTGGGGGAAGTGAAGGTGGGGGAAGTGAAGATGGGGTAAGTGAAGGTGGGGAAAATATAGGTGGGGAAGTGAAGATGGGGGAAGTGAAGATGGAGGAAGTGAAGGTGGGGAAAGTGAAGATGGGGTAAGTGAAGATAGGGAAAATAAAGGTGGGGAAGTGAAGATGGAGGAAGTAAAGGTGGGGGAAGTGAAGATGGGGGAAGTGAAGGTGGGGGAAGTGAAGGTGGGGGAAGTGAAGGTGGGAGAAGTGAAGATGGGGTAAGTGAAGTTGATGAAAATAAAGGTGGGGAAGTGAAGATGGGGGAAGTGAAGATGGAGGAAGTGATGGTGGGGGAAGTGAAGGTGGGGGAAGTTAAGGTGGGGGAAGTGAAGGTGGGGGAAGTGAAGGTGGTGGAAGTGAAGATGGGGTAAGTGAAGGTGGGGAAAATAAAGGTGGGGAAGTGAAGATGGGGGAAGTGAAGGTGGGGGAAGTGAAGATGGTGGAAGTGAAGGTGGGGAAAATAAAGGTGGGGAAGTGAAGATGGGGGAAGTGAAGGTGGAGGAAGTGAAGATGGGGGAAGTGAAGGTGGGAGAAGTTTCAATAACTCTGAAACAACATTGTTTCTTTCTCAAACCTTACACTAAAAGTCCATTAAGATACCATTCTAAGACTTTACTTTTGTACTTTACTTTTACTTTTTGTAATTGGATTATTATTGGATACTAAATAAAGAGTCAGTATGACTAGCTATTATATGTGACTATAGGCCTATTGGAGTTTCTTAGAGAACACTTGCTTTCTATATTCAGAATTGGCTGTAGGTTGTCACTTTGATCAGATCTCTTCCACATACGCTCTAATCTCAACTTTTCGGACACGTTACTTCTAAGGCCTAAGTCATATTTGCTAAAAAGTGTATTTTTCTATTGCGCCAAGTAAAATTCATTACTCGCTTTCATTTCCTGTGTAATTCTTATTCTTCTTCTTCTTTCTTCAGTTTTACAAGGATATCGGTCCTAACAGAGACCATGAACCTCAACCTGTGTAATTGATAGACATTAGTGAGTAGTTAGATCAGTTACTGAATTATGGAAATAAAGAATGAATAATAAATAATTTCTGAAGAGATTAATTTGGGGTGGGTGGGGGAAGTGAAGGGCTTAAAAAGTTGTATGTTGATTGATAATAATGTCCATCTTAAATTGCGTTAAACAGACACTACTCAATCAATAGCGCCTCATAAAGTTGGTGTAAATCAAATAATGTCGCTAAGGGGATATTTATAAGTGATTATGTATATATTCATGTGTTACAAAATAAGTATATTTGGTGATTAGAGTAAGACCAAGACATATTTTTGGATTTCCCCACTCCATTGAATTTTCACGGGTTCAGCTACCTAGTAATATTGTTAATAATAAAGATGATCAAAAACCAATACTAATGTCAAATGTTGGCACAGGGCCTCCAATGAGAAGGTGACGAATGTACATCCTAAAATGCGTAATTTTTTAAAATGCATCAAATACTAACAAAAAATAACCAAAATTAACGTTGAACAATATATTGATTGCTAGAGAAATAGTAACCAAGGCGAGAAAGGCCTTGGTTACAATCAATCTGCTGCTCGTCTGCATAGCTTCTTCTGGCCTATTTGACAAACATTGCATGTCGCTGACTATGTGCGAAGCATCGAACGCAATATGTTATTAAATTGTATTTATTCTATTGTGTTTAGTATATTTTACCATATATTTTCAAAATTTTAATACTTTTATTGCAGCGGATGATCGTATGGAATAAGACGCAATACTATATTAAGAATTTAAGCAAATTCTCTATTAATTACAATATATACATAAGTACAGTTGTTGACAATTCTTGACATTGATTCGAAGTAATTACTTAAATTGACATTTGTCATGCGGTGAAATTAACACGCGAGAATTTGAATAAGGTGAACTTACCACTATTCAAAGTACGTAAGAAAATCTAACTCATTCTTTTTCTGAAAACTGAAAGTACATCTTCGTATTTATTTTCTCTCGTTATTGAATTCTAGGTATACTCTAATTATTCAATTATACTTTTGAAGATCGAAAGAGAAAAGACTTTTCTCTACTTTAAGATATTTATATTTATTCATTTTGATGTCAAAAATTCCATGATTTAAACAACCATCGACACTTGTAAATGAAGTTCGAAATAAAGATTCAATCTTATATCTTTATATGATTGGTAACAAAATTTCCAGCATATGACTGGAAGGAAGTTACGGTTAATACGGGAATGTAAAATGACTATCTGAATAGAAGTGATTTATTTTTATTTATGTGTTGTTAATTCTAAATATTTCTTTTTTAGATGTAATCTAGTCGCAGCCCCTGCCGCTCTGTCATCTCTACAATGAAGTTACTTGCTGTCTCTGTGATAGTACTCCTACTAAAATTAACCTGTGAGTAAAGGCAAGATAAACATTAAACATTCTAACAAGTGTAAAATAAACCTGTGAGTAAAGGCAAGAGATACATTCTAACAGTGTAAAATAAACCTGTGAGTAAAGGCAAGAGATACATTCTAACAGTGTAAAATAAACCTGTGAGTAAAGGCAAGAGATACATTCTAACAGTGTAAAATAAACCTGTGAGTAAAGGCAAGAGATACATTCTAACAGTGTAAAATAAACCTGTGAGTAAAGGCAAGAGATACATTCTAACAGTGTAAAATATACAATATATCAACTGCAGAATTATGCATCATTTTCCAATTCTTTGATTACAGTTCAAACAATTGACATTTTGGATCTAAATTTATATAAATAGCCTATGAAAAAATCATTCTTTGGCCAAAAAATATGGAACTGTGATTTTTATTGGCTTAACATTGGAGACGTCTCATAGTTTTACCTGTGTCCGAACATTTCGCCGCAAAAAATTCGTCATAAGAAATGTTCGCCGTACGAAATTTTCGAAGAAAAGAATTTTTTTAACTCTCGATAACAGCATCGAAGGTTATCATCATGCTTTGCAAAGCTCCATAACAAACTTGCATCCAAACATTTGGAATTTCTAGGATCATTTGAAAGGAGAGGAATAGTTTGAAATAGTAACTAATTTTTATTGTTTATTTTTTATTTATCAATATTTTATCAAACTTAATTTCGATGATGTCATGAAAATTTACATGATTTCAATAACCAAACTTGTTCAACCAAATGAAATTCCACTATCAACTTGTGTTATGTTTCATCGTCTATCAATAAAATTGAAATCAAACTAGAGGCACTATTCATATATAAATAGTCTGCTATCTCTATTTATGAAAGTGTTATTGTTATAAGTCAAGAGACCTGTTAACGGTCCAGGGGTGGGCAAAGGCAGCACTCAGTGCTCTTTTGGCACTCAGAGCAGCACTCGTGTCCACCAGGGAAACGGTGCTTTATTTTCTTTCAAAGAAAATTTAGAATTTTTAGCCATGACTGCTTTATAAATTATAAGGATAATATAAAAGAGGATGGTCAACTAATTGAAGAACAGTATATTTGTAATGACCTTGATATTCTAATAGTAAATTTTATCCGTTAAAAAGGTATTTATTGTTTCTCTTTTTATCTAGAACAGTTAATTTTATATCTTTCATACGCTTGTTTTGGGACATTCAAACATTGTGGTAAAAATGTATGCAATCATTTTTAATTCCCTTTTTTAATACGTTAGGTAGCCATAGTAATTTATCCTGTAAATTTATGAGTTACTTATTATTACTCATGCAAGATAGCTTATTTTTGTTTTTATTGTGAATTATTTTCACATGAATAAAAAAATTATTATATATCATTTATTAATTCTTATTAATGCGAAGGATAAATCTACTACCAATATTTATGTGCAAAATATGTACCGTTGTACATGTACGTTCTTCAATTAAATCTACCACCTCATTATATAATTACTCGATCAGTATCCCCTGCAATTTAAAAAACGAAAGAAAATTGGCACGGAGATTCCATCTTTCGGCACTGAAAAACACAATGTGTGCCCACCCCTGTGTTAACCTATAATAAGTATCCTAGGTAACGGGAGCTGGAAAAGGACACTAGCAATTATTGTGATGGTCACTATTTGCTTGTAGTTCTTAAGCTGAGAGCTAAAAAAAATATTTCGGCGAAAATTCCTTACCACGAAAATTCCTTACGTCGAATTTTCTTGCGGCGAAAATACCTAATACCAGTTTTACTCTTCACTCCTTTGAGCGTGTTAAAAAGAGGATTTTCATGGTATATTTGTAATAAAGTAAATAGAGCATATAAATCAATAAAAAGATTTTTCATATATTTTTTATATTAAAAAAATACAATTAAGCTTGACTAATGCAAACGTTCACATGTGTTCTAATATATGAAAGACAAAGTTCATCATTTGTAAGGAGACATACAATATTTTGTCGCCTTTCGACATAAAGGGTTAAAGATTGCAATGGAGTCATTATAGCCATACGAGCATATCTGTAAACTTTAACAACACAGCAGATTAGCTGAGTTATTCCGTACTTTATCTGAATGCCATTTCAGCTAATAATTGTTTTCATCCTTTTAGATGGCGCTTCTAATTCCAGAACTCCTAAAATCGACAAAGAAGATGAGTTTATTCTGGACATCAGCGCAGGGAAAGTTCCTTTGACTCTCACATGCCATGGTGACGAGCCAGTTAGCTGGTTCTTCAATCCTGATGTAAATATAATCGTCTCGTTTATCGTTAGGGCTCAAACACACTTCAAGCGGCGTGAGCGAAGCGCCATTAATGTTGTTTGGTATTCGTATGCAGAGACCCTTGGCTGTTCAGACTGCGAGTGGAACAGCGCTCCAAATAAACAATGATATTAATGGAACTCCGCTCCGCTTGTAGTGTGCACGTACCCTTATTCTTATTTAAATGATTCTTGCTCGTAAGACAAATTAGATTATGAACATATAATCCATGCGATTTCAGTAATATTAATACGTTTATATTTACATTTCTAACCCCAAGTATATGTGAAAGATTATCCGAGGATTGTTAAATTATTGATTGCATTAATCGTGTTAGTACTCATTGGCGTATATAGGAATCCATCAAGAGGGGGGGGGGGTTAATACTCAGACCTTAAGGAATGTCAGGTATTTTATTATTTTTAATTGCTTCGTACAGTGAACAATGAACATGCTTACACTGTGTTTCATCAGAAGCGTCATTTTTAAATTTTTAATTGGGAGAACTTAAAATGCTTCCAATCGTATTATGTATGCGACATTTTGTGCATAGAAAGTGGATTTTTATCACATTTTAAAATTAGTTTGATCTTCAACCTGAAAAATATTTTCTGAATTTGAGGAGAAATGCATCATCCATGCATCCCATAACCCATTTTCCATCAAAAGTAATCCGATAGTTCAAGCTTAACTTAAACTTCAAGATCAGTGGGAGGGTGGCAAAATCTTATTACCTTAGAATGTTCACAAGATTTCTGATATTTTCAATGAGACACGTTCCAACCACAGGAAAATGCAATAGAAAATTATCCAGCTGCTCTCTCAGAAAAGCTTTTTGGCAGATTTCACACACCAAAACCATATTGTGGAGGAGGGTCAGATATGAACTTCATTTCTATTTTTAACATTGCCAGCCAATAAAACGTTTAGCTGTTGTCCACAAAGCATAGAGCAGACAGTTTCATCAGTGGATTCAACAGCAAGCATACAACGAGAAGTTCTTTTGCCTCCATAAATAAACCATATCGGAAAGATGACAGAAAGTAGAAAAATGAAAATTCATGAAATATCAACAAAACAAATGATAGGTATGATGTTAAGCAATTAAGATAATGATCTTCTTTGCCATTTTTAATGGAATGGATTCAATTGTTCATGTATTACCTCAAATAGCTTCAGACATTATTTGGGAGAGGCTGCGCAATTCTGCTACTCGTTCTTCACTTTGGTGGATGCAAGACGGCACTTCATCACATTGCTCAAATATAGTTCTAAAATTTCTTAATGAAAAGTTTTGAGATAGATTCATTGGCAGAGGAATGGAAAATCCATGGTCAGCACACAGTTCAGATCTCAACTCTTTGGACTTTCACTTCTGGGCTGCTGCACAAACTAAGTTTACATTCAGTCTCTTTATGGGGACCGTACATGGATTTTGAAAACATTTTCATTAATGAAGCTTCGGTTCTGAAACTTGGTACCCAAATATAACGTTGAATTTTATATAGTTTTTGTTCATGGCATTTTTTCGATTGGACTAAAAAAACGAGTTATTCGAATTTCGAACGAATTTCGAACAGTTTTCCGAAGGCCTAAGGCTTCTACAATTTTGCAGCTACGGCATTGGGGTTTTTCGCATTTGACTCTCCACGGAATTCTTTACAACGTTAGTTAGCGTTTTTTGATTTTCGAACTATTAATTTTTTCATCAAAAATAAAATTAAAAATCGATATCCCAAAAAATAATTAGAAAATCGAAAAACCGCTATACAACGTTGTAAAGAATTCCGCGGAGAATCGAATGCAAATAACCCCCCAATGCCATAGCTTCAAGATTGTAAAAGCCTTAGGCTTTTGAATACCAAAATTTGTAACTTTTCAGAAGTGCCAGAAATTGCGTTCGAAGTTGCTGTGTTAGGTAGCTACTCTGACCCGTGGCATCCCTCTCGTATAAGATGTAGGGGGTAACTAAAGCGAAGTGAAGTCAATTGCATTTTTTTGCGGTCTGAGTAGCTCGAAATATACCAGATATGGCGAGATATTTAATTATTACGAATTATAAGTGGCTGATAGATAGTTTTTAGGGTGTATGTAGAACGCATAGCGCCTCCCTAACCCTCAACCCCTCTGTTTCTCCCTCCTCCCAGTGGGTTATAGTGACATAAGAGCTATGACACAAACAACTAGAAGGGTATTAGCTAGATATTTACGAAATAAAAAAAGAGATAAAATTATGAGATTTTTATCATGTACGGTTCCTTATAGAATATGTTCAAAGCATCGCTGAAAGAGAGAACGATGAGAACCCCGAGAAAGTTTTACAAGAATATTTTGAAGCGTGTGTCGTTCTGTTTTCAGTCTGGAGGGGTTATTTTCAAAAAAATTTATAAGGTGATTGGGGTCTCAGAAGATGTGCCTCATACGACATTGAGCAATGAATGTTAAATAATCATTAATATCCATTCCTTACTTTTAAATTGATGTATCTATAATGCATATTTACGTATTAGAAATGTTTCTAACTTGCAATTTGAAAATGACGTTTCTGATGGAACTCAATGTATGTATTTTATATGCTTTATATTCTTTATGTATCTAATAGTGTGATATTTAATAAATTGATCATAATATTCAATCATAGGCTGCAGTAAAAATCTTAGCTGTTGAAAGTGACATCCTCAAGTCTAAAGATAAAACGATGCACGCTTTAGAGCATTTTTTGAAAATTTCTTTAGAATCTTCTTGTTAAATCTTTTAGCGAAGCTTTGAACACATCGTATAAAAGACACAATTAAATCTTGTTTTTCCATATAAACTCAAGGATGTGCAGTATCCCAGATATTAAAGACCTAAGGGTTCATATCTGGAGTATATGCTGGACAAGGATTTTCCGTACTTCTGATATTTACTCGACTCGACCTCGAAACTTTTCCAGAGCTGCATTTGTGCAATGTGATGGAGTGCCGTTTTTTTTATCCACCAAAGTGAAAAACGAGTTGCTGACGTGGCCAATTAATGTGCTGTTAATCAGAGTTTTGAAACACCATTAATCGATGATAAGTAGCCAATTCGTCAAAGAATCCACGAACGATAGGAGCCATTCCATTAATAATTGCAACGAAGATCATTACCTATACCTATAGCATCATACCTATCATTTGTTTCGCATATATTTCAAGGATTTTCATTTTTTATGTATCTTTAGATGAATTTCTCGTCAGCCCAAATGATTCAATTAACAATGTTGGATGGTTACTGAAGACTGACAAAACTGCCTTTTCTGTGCTTTTTGTTAATAGTTGAACTGAAGTGTAATGATAAAACGGAAACTTTTCTGCGGGAGCAATTGGGGGGTTTCTTCAATGAAACTGTTCTTCTCCTGAAACATTGCTTCTGTTCTTTTTGGTTTGTTTTCATTTGCTTTTCCTTGTGGATGGAACCAGTCCCATTGAAAAGATCACGAACTCTTGTGAACTTTATCAGGTGACAAGCTTTTGTTGCCTTTCCACTAATCTTGAAGTGAAGCATAAATTCTCAGATTACTTTTGAAGGGGAAGGTATTTTGACAAACTGCAGGTCGATGCATTTCTTCTCAAATTCAGAAAGCATTTTTCAGGTTGGAGATCAATGCGAATTTTTATAAGGTGATATAAAACCACTCTTTATGAACAAAATGGCGTATACATATAATACGACTTGAAGTATTTAATCTCTCCCAATTTGCAATTTGAAAATGACACTTCTGTGATGGAACACAATGTAAATTTGTTCAAAGCAAAAAAAATAATCAAATAACTGACATTTATTAAATTCTGAAGATTAATCTGCAAACTGATTTAAAAAAAATCAGATTTCAAGGGGGAGGGGGCATCTGCCCCAGCATCTGCCCCAAGAGGCATCTGCCCCTTGTAAACGCGCCTGTTAGTATACTTAAAAATTATTGAATAGATAGAACAATTTACCCACCTCTGTTGTGACAATAATTTGGATATATTGCTCATAATGATAGAAAATTGGTTAAAAAACTGCCAAAGTATCATAGTGAAATACATATGTATGCTTAGCAAATTTATGGGGCATGTTTAATATATATTATTTTTTTCCTCACTCGTTACCTCTTCCTCAGCTTCCATCAGATGTCTACACCATAACTACCAATATGAATAAATCTCAGGATTACAATCATTCTTCTACATTTGAGGTAAATGGATCAAATTATGGAGTCTGGTTGATATTTCTCGTAATAGATTGTCATACATTCATACTGTCAGTTTTTTTACTACTGCTAATGTTCAAAAGTTAAATTCTGAAAAATCTTTTACCAAAGAAATTATCCTAATACCGAACTCCAGGTTCTGATTTTAACTTTGGTATAACTGAAATTTGAATTGTCAATATATTTTTTGTTAAGATATAAGATATAAATTATGGAAATTATGATGATAAATTATTTGACTCCTGTAACTGAAGATAAAAATATGTTTTAGAGCGTTATTTCTGTCTCGTATCATACTTTGATCAAAATGTCTTCTCGACAGATTATCGAAGCCGTCGTAGAAGATACAGGACAGTACGAGTGTTTCTATCCCAGTGAAACCGAGGACTCTGTTAAAGTTGACTCGGTGTACGTCTATGTTGATGGTACGTCCACTTTTGTAGAAATATTTGATAGTAATGTGAATATTTCAGATCGATTCATGATAGTTGATTGTGAGCAAACAGTACAGATGTTGTATAATAATATTTCAGTTAGAAATTATAATATTATTCGGTTACAGAAGATTCATAATATTATCGTATCAATTTTGATAAATGAGTTATATCCATTTGGAATAGAATTTAATAAAAATACCAATTGATCTGAACTAGTTGTCAGAATTGATATATAACTTACCATCAATTTCGATCCTCCATCAGATGGAAAAAGTGATTTCGTCAATCCAGAGAGTACAATTGCTGCAATTGGTAAAACAAGTGACGAATTCATAGATATTGATTGTAGAGTCACTAGGCCAGAAACTAAAGTGAAACTCTTCAGAGGTATAAAGGAGGTAAGTTTTTACAAAATTAAATCCAATGAATATTTAGTGTCTTCTATTATAAATGAAATTAATAAGAGTAGAATGAATGACTAAAATTTTCCAAATAAGTTTCACGGACCTTAAATGAGAGGAGATCGACGATGGCTTGTGTAGATTAAATTTTTTATATTTGAATGAATTCGAAAGTATGTGAATCTAACAAGATGTTTGAAATAATTTAGTGTCAATAACTAGCATAAATGTTACAGTTAAGTTGAAATGGCATCCAGATAAAATAACGAACAACTCTGCTTGAATCAACTAATCTGCTGTTTTATCCAAAGGTTACAGATCCCAGATTTAGTTTCAACCCACGGTATGGCTTCACCTTAACCAATCCGTTATATAACGATGCTGGAATTGTTCACTGTGTCACTAACACTAATAAAAGCGACTCCCCCCATTCGGTGATCATCCAAATCAGAGTAGAATGTGAGTACTAGACAATCTGAGACTTTGGACAACTGAGATTTTATTATGTTTGATGTATATTTTCCTAAAAGTGAAACAGTGATTATCCGGGATACTCTAATTTGACGTTCCTCTGTAACTTATAATATTAGGTAGTAAAGTTTAATAAAGTTTTAGAATCAGACACTTCATAATTTAATTTCGATCATTTTTTTAATTAAACCATAGTTGAATGCTCTACAGAGACTGAGATGATAATCATACGAATTTCCTTCAAATCTCATTTGTCCACAGCTCTTTCAATTAACTTTGAAAAATTTTGTCGCTTCTTGTACGATTCCTAACAAAATAATCACTAAATTCTCCCAGCTGCAATTTGATGTTCTTAGCATATTGGATTTACATTGCTTAGGATTTAGCTATGCATAGATCTACTGCAATAAACTTTCTCATAATTTAGGAGTAAATAGGGTAAACTTTTTCTACCTTATGGCATTTTTCCTTAGTCATATTGGGTAATAGATCTAGCTGTCACTTAATTACACTAACTCAAGATCTAATGCTCCTCTGGAAAAGGACCCTTTACTCACCATTATCCTTAGAAAAGGAGCCTTTACTCACCATTATCCTTAGAAAAGGAGCCTTTACTCAAAAATGTTGTATATGATTTTTCTAAGTAATATCTGTAACCCAGGTAGCAAGCATTATTCTTGGGATATTAAGGGAATGACCCTGGGAAGAAGGATATATTCCTGAGATATTCCCTTAATATCCCAGGAATAAATCCTTGTTGCCTGGGAATAGTTTGATTGATCGACAGTGTTGTTTGCATAGTGTGGCTGCTCCGAATCTCTTTATCGAACTCGAGCTTGTATTCACCTTTAGAATAGACAAAAGCAATGTGTTGTTTACCGAAAGCATCATTGAACCCATAATTGATTCTAAATAGGTACCTTTTGCTAATTGGTACTATTTACGTTCTTACCACTGCGTGATAGAAAATAACTGAAATTTTCATTATATCGAAAATTTTCGCAACTTTTAACCCTAATTAGTTTGACGTGTGTTTTCTAGGCACATCCTTTAAAATTTATATCTTTCATGTAATTCCTTTAAATTTACTGGCTTTTCTTGACTTGGTTCCAACATAAATACTAAATATAGATTTGTATTTAAAATAGTGATGGGACGATTCCAATATTTTTGCCGTTCCGATTACGATGCCGATTCTTGGAAAAAGGCAAAGATTGATTCCGATTCTTGATATATTTATTAAATGTATTAAAAAGAATAATTATTAGCGTCGAGGCGGGAGTCCTTATGCATCTGATATTCGTGGGTATCTTTACCCACCGCTATTAACTTGGAAACTAAAAGATAAATACAAATTTTAATTATGCCATCGTAAAGAGCAGCTTCTTTAAACCCTTAGAAACTATGTTAAAAGTACGCTAGTACCGCACTTGGATAGAGCGTCAAATGTTTTAACAAGTAACACCTATGAATGCAGTATCCAGGGGTTTTTCCGAAAACGAATTTGACGAAACCAAATTCTCCGAAAACTAATTTGCCGAACCCTAATTCGCCGAACCGGATTCTCCGAATACGAATTTTCTGAAACCCAAATTGGTAAAAAACGGATTCGCCGAAGTGTAGATTCGCCGAAAGCCAAATTTGCCGAAAGCCAAATTTACCGAAAGACTTATTTAAAACAGAATGTAAAATTACACAAAAGTTACAGCAAAGAAACGAAACAACGAAATCTTTACCCTTAGTTAGACTAAATAATCCTTTAATCTTTGTACCACTAAATGATTCTTTGTCTTTTTTTACTTTAATGACGTTCAAGCTTTATTCAGTCAGAATCAGTCAGTCAGTCAGCAATGGGAGCATGTTGCATTTCTTTCATTTGAGCGTTTGGTTGTTTTTAAATTGTGTGTTTCCAGCGTGTTTATTCATTTTTTGTGAATGTTCCATGTTTACTGCATATATTTTATTCAGTTGTTAATAGTATACCACACAGAAAGTGTTTTGTGCCTTACATTATCAATATTTATTCCATTTATTGCGTTTAAAATATAAAATTGTTAGTAATGAATAACATAACTATTAGATATGTTTATATCTTCCCAATATACATCTAACTTCAACGATAGTGTCACTTGCATGAAAAAATTTGTTTCAGTTAAAAACATTGATTGCTATCAACACTTTTTTTAGTAATGCCATATAACATATAATATTTAATATATACAGTTAGATATATGAATTTAGCATGTCAAACTCATATAAGAAATGTGTATTTTTATGCATAAGATATAATGATGAGAACTACAAAGTCCAACAGAATGTTATTGTTGAATACATTAAATTTGATTTTCGACAAATTTGTCTTTCGGCAAATCCGTTTTCGGCCTTGGGATTCGGAAAAAACGTATTCGGGAAAACCGTTTCGGCGAATTAGTTTTCGGCAAATTTGGTTTCGGCCAATTCGTTTTCGGAGAATCAGCCTAAACCCTATGAAAGAATAGCTTCAATATTGCGGCATGTGAAAAGATAAATCGCGCATAGTTTTCTTTTATCATATTACGTAACATTTTTTAGGTCTATTTACTGTAAATTTTGCGAGAACATCACAAATTAGGTGAAGTTCATTTCTATAAAGTCCGATTCATGGTATGAACAGGATTTTTTTATAGTTACTTCTTTGTTAGCTTGAAAATTAGCTCGCCTAATAAAAGTTTATGTGGACATCTTTTCGCACCAATAGAAACTCGGTAAATAATGGATTGATCCAATTTTCGGTTATGCCAGCTTAGATCCTTTAGAAAGAATGTTGCATATTTGGTATATTGATATCATTTGATGATCTTGATCATATTATACGTGGTAAGTAAAAACGTCCGACTCAGTGCATTCTTACGTATCAGATCAGAAATTTTCGTCTTTTTGCACTGCTATTAACTCATAAACCAATGGATCAATACAAAATTGGATTACGCCAACGTAAAGAGCAGCAATTCTGAACCCTTAGAAACAATGTTAATATAGGTGCATATTGATAACATTGGTTGATAATTAATTAGTTATAAATTTTACGTGGTGCGTAAAGTCGCACGTTTTAATGCGTTTAAACGCCCTACTTCTAGAGAATTCATATACGCAAACAAATTTTTAATAATTGTCATTATTATCGTACGGTGTCTACCCCTACACAAACAATTTGGTTTGCATTGCTAATTATCGTATCTATGCTACCGGAATTTTAAAGTAAGTATAAACGCCCGCCTTCACACTAAGGAATAGGAAACGGGAATAGTAGATATTTCTGTCTGTACGATTCCAATGCCGATTCCCACAAAAGACACGGTTCTTTCGATTCCCGATTCCAATTAATCGTCCCATTACTAATTCAAAAGTTAAAAAATATTTACGTATCGGAGTGAATCAGCGTAAATCACGTAAATTATGGAATTAATTGTACTTTTGTGACGTGTGGCAACGTAGAAATACAGTTTGGTTAGCAAATACGCATGAATTTGTCCACGTTTTCATCAAGTACAGATACATGCGCTAGCTGTGATTGGGTCACACTCCATCCAATCACAGCTCTGCTTTCTCAGTTGTCAAAGTCTTACATATCTATACATTTATTTCTCCGTATATGTTAAATATTTTTACTTGAAATTTAGTACACATTAGTTTAGTATATATACTAACAACTTTTAAGAAATACAGTACCGTAAGTTTTTAAGTAAGACATGTGTTTTTTTATTTTTTAACACATAGTCAAACCTTCCCGTTGATTCTGACAGGCAAACTCATTAGGGTTAACATTATTTCTATTAGAAATAAATTAACTAGGCACCAATTTACAAACAACAAAAACTAATCAATCACCGATCATAACAAAATCACTGGACTTTTTAAATTCACCGAACACTACTCAATTACCAATCATTACCAAATTCACAGGAGTTTCCACAATTACCGAACATTTACCAATTTCCGCTCATTACCAGAAGCAGAGTACATGAAACTACGCAATTACTTAAGGAAATTGATTTGTGTTCGGTGATTGGGGAAAATCCAGTTATTTTGGTAATAATCGATAATTGTGCAGTGTTCGGTGATTGCAAATTGGTGGAAGGAACAGTAGATAAATTAAAATTTATAATCATTCGTTCCTAAAATAGTTTCATATACTCAATGTGCATTTTTTTAATGATTTGATTAAAGGCCCTTTTAGGCGTGATACATTTTCACATTGTTGCGCAACAATTTGTTTCAGAACTGTGGCCCGGGTGTATCAGCGTCCATTTCTTTGCGATATTTCTCGATTCGCTCAGTGCGAGTTGGTGTCGCGCAAAAATGCTGCAACAAAATGAACAAATGTTCACAGACATCCTCAGTGTGTTATTGGCTTTCAGAAGGAGATGAGTGCGTCACTGATACAGACGCACACACATCTCCCTACACACCACATACAGATGTATCATTTTTTATATAAGTAAATATGTATTTTACAAGCTAATTCATAATTATATGAAATACATCCAACGCTCTATAAATGGATTTTGGCGTCCTAGCAATTTATATTTGCATTGTGTTTATTATGTTACGATTTAAGTTTTAAAAGTCATAAAGATCTGTGTTCTAAATTATGATTGATCTCTTCATTTTGTATCCAAGTAAAACTACCCACTGAAATTATCCCTCAAAGTTCCTATCCTCGAATCATTTGATATAGCTAATAGCAAGTAATTTAAACTATAGACTTTGACATGTGGCCCTTGATTCTTACTTTCTGAGTGTTTTAGAACCAGTGACCTAATTCGCCATTATTTTTATTTTCATGCCAAGAGAGAGGTCGGAAGATTTTGACCCTGGATGATGTGATTGATCAGTGTTGATGTCTTTGTCTTGGGAATCAAAAATAAGCCCTAACTCGAATATATTTTAATGATTGTAGTTTTGTTAGTGGGTTGGAGTGAATAATTTATGACTGTAATAGCCTCCGTTTGTGCTAATATCTGTCTGGTAGACAATAAGATTTATGTGGGATGTAATGTGGGTAAGTGATATATTCTGTATTTCTTTAGTTTTGTGGGTTTAATTTATTATTTGTGAATGGTATTGGGGTGAAAATTGGTGTTAAATTTACTGATGGGACTTGTGGTGTTTGTAATGGTTTCGGATTAAATTACTTAGAAGAGCAAGCATCAGTTGATAACTTTCGGTGGGGGTTAATTTTTTCTGAAACTATTATCTGCAATGAATATTATAATGTCGTTACAGATTTCCATTTGCAGCTCAATGCAATCATGAGATGTTCATTATAGTTTTCAAATCCTGCTAGCTTTCTATTTTGCTTGAAATTTTCATGCGTTTCGTTTGAAAAAATATGAAGTTACTTTTGTCTTATCGTGGATTATGCTTATTAATGTGTAATATTTACAAGCTATCTACCTATATTGTCTTCTTTATGTTCATTTCATACCTTATTAGAACTTTTCGAATAACCATTTATTACATAAACAGTACTAAATACTTCGAAGTTTCAAAAGATTTTTGCCAAAAAACTGATCTAAAACTATCAAATTTTCATTAATAATTAGTTTTTCAATTCATAATACTTATTGAAATAAAAAATATAATTATAATAAAAACATAACTTCTCAATTGCATAATGCAACTTTTATATATTTTTTTCAGGCTTCTACTTTCATAACGTAACTTCTAATTTCACATTGAAACTCCTATTTTCATAATATGTATAATTCATTAAATTCACACCACCATCTCAAAAGTAAAGATTCTAACCCATTTGCCTTGGCGTAATTTTCTTCAGCGAACATCGATGAGTTGCCAGAGCCAGAGATATCTAAGCCTATCAATGTTCATTTCGTGGTGGGCCACCCCTTCAGATTAGTCTGCACTGTCAAAACCATTGGGAGCGTTACTTTCTGGTGGACAAACCCCCATAACGATGGACCAGTAAGTAAAACTTAGCCAATAACCCAATATTTTTTTTCCGTGTGTAATTATTTCCCTATATCTGTGTGCGTGACCTGTAATTTGATCTCTTACAATTTGACCCCTGATAGTTTGAACCACGGTAATTTCCCCCGGTAATTTTATCCCTGGTAATTGTATCCTTGGTAATTTGATCTCCCGGTAATTTTGTCCCCTGTTAATTTGATCTCCGGTAAATTTAACCCCGGTAGTTTCCCTCCGGTAATTTGATCCATGGTAATTTCCCCCCGATAATTTGACTCCCGGTAGTTTTTGACAGAGCATATTATAAATTTTATTTTATACTATTTTATTTTAATAAAAAATCCATATCCGGGGTTAAATTACCGGAGGTAAACTTACAGGGATCAACTTACCTGGGATCGAATTATCGAGGATCAAATTAACAGGGGTCAAATTTCCAAGGGATCAAATTAGCAGGGACCAAATTATCCGAAACCAAATTACCGAGTGTCAAATTAATGGGGATCCAATTAACTGGGGACAAAATTAATGGGGGTCAAATTACCTAGCTCCATCTGAGTGAGAATTCAATAAAAATCTATCATCTACAAGATCAATTATCTAAGCAAAAACTGTTCAACTCTACATATTTATAATAGATAGAGTTGTTGGTCTGTTGACATTGATTTAACATATAGATACTTTTGTACCATTATTCGAAATCTTTATGTTCATAAAATTCATAAAAAGTTTCAAATAAACTATCATTAAGTCACGCGTGCTGATTCCCGATTTATGACGGTTACGGTGAAAAATATCCTATATGTATTGAAAATCATTCATTTCCTGATGCAGTTGAACTTTTATCTTATATTTTGACTTATATAAGATTTAGACTTTATCCAGTGAGTCTCTTTGAAATCAGTAAACATAATTGCACTGGTAAATTTGATTTAATCATAATTGTGAAAGAAGAATGACTATATTCTATTTAATACATATCAAATAGAATAAAACCATTAATTTAATCCATAGTCACCAGAGCAGATAACTACGAGCGCTCCGATCAAAGTTTCAACGTTGGTTGTAGATGAGGCCAAAGCTCTTGACACTGGCAACTATTCTTGTATGGTCAGTCGAGAGGGAGTCATGTCAAAATTCGCCTACTTCTATGTCACCGTTCTGGGTGAGATTTTGTAATATAATTATCATTTATCAATATTAAATATATGCACTTATTAAATAAAATTTTCAATAACGTGTTAACCCAACTTAACAGATTCAAAAGAACCATTCATCAGAATAGTAGAATCGGGTCTTCATCAGCATCTAATCAAGAAAGATAAAAATTGGGAGTGGATATCAAACGTGTTGAGTTTTCCATACGACATTACATTGGTATACCGTAATCCAAACGGAGAAATGGTCACGAATGATCAAAGAGTAAGTCTATTATTTTGGTTGTTTATTATTTTAAGGTTCTAGGACAACTCACTGCCGGACAATTCGCCGTCAAATAACTCATCGTGGACAATTTTCCACGCGGACAACTCGCCGCCAGGACAACTCGCTGCCAGGACAATTCGCCGTTTGATTTATGTTTTTCTAGCGGATACATCATTTACATATGTTTAAAAAATATTATATATTTTCACAAGGATTTATTTTTATATGCTCAAGACTGACGTAAAGCAGTAGTTGACAAAATTCATTATTTCAATTTATTAGTTTCTTTTGATGTCATATTTTTTCTGTGAGAATACTTCAGGCAGCAAAAATATTAGAGCTATTAATTTAAATTTAGTAGTTTTTAACGTCTGCTTCGAAACGAAGGGCATTGTTGTTGAGGTCAAAAGAAAATTAAATACAAGAGACAGGAATAAGAAGACAGAAAGCAAAGTGGCTTCATGAACAAAGGCACCAACCACTAATCCGTGACAATGCTCATGAATGCAGAAAAGCTACTTGGTGGATGCAATCACTTGCCATTGAATGAGATGAAAAGAGACACAAGCAAAGGTGACTGTACGAAAGGTGATAGTAAATATAACCTATTAGCCTACCTAACACAAAAATCTAAGACCTCGTAGTTAAAGGACTTCTTATTTTCACTGATATACTAGTTTTAAACTAAATAAATTTTTACAGGTCATTTGACGTATTATTAAGACACCCGAACTTGTTTTCTCTCCAATAGCAAATTATTTTTAGCATAATATTTTCAAATGGAACGAAGAAAATGTTATTCCTAATTTAAAACACTCGCTATGTTTATAATTGTTTAGATGATATGTTTATTAAAAAAAACTTTTCATTTAACGTTAGAAATGTAAAAAAAACCCTTTTTAAATAGAGCTGAGAATATTTGATAATTTATTTACCACATGCATTTTATATTTATAATATTTTTTATATATAAATGGTGTATACGGCGGTATAACATAAATCACACGGTGAGTTGTTTTGGGGGCAAATTGTCCTAGTGGCGAATTGTCCTTGAGGCGAGTTGTCCTCACTGTGAATTTTCCGCGGCGAATTGTCCTTCGGCGAGTTGTTCGGTCACCTTATTTCAATTATACTAAAATTTATGACAGATATTTATTACCTTTTATTATAAGTTATTGATGCGTATGGATCTACATTGCACCAAATTATTGGTACGTAAGGTTTCAGCTCCAAATTAATTGAGCGTAAGGATTTAGCTCCAAGTAATTGGTGTGTGAGGTTTTAGGCTCCAAATTAATTAGGCGTAAGATTCAATCTCCAAATTATCGGTGTGTGAAGTTTTAGCTCTAAATTATTGTGAGTGAGGTTTTAGCTCTAAATAATTGGTGCGTGATGGTTTTAGCTCTAATAAAGGGGATCGTTTCACTTTTTTGCTTGCTAACAATAAATGGGCCTTTACACAGTAAGTGCTCAGTGCCACTTTGTGGTGCTCTATGCCACGCCCACTTTGCTACTTGCCCAACCCTTCTTTTCAAAACTTGGTGGTGACCAAGCTATCGCTTTGAGAGCGAACGCTCACCACAAAGTGCCACTGTCTGTCAGTAGCGTCTAGCGATTGACAGACAATCAACAACCCCTTTCATTGGCCTAGTTGAAGAGCACCCATGCATATGGAAAATAAAATAAAAACATTATAAAGATAAAACGCTAACAGCGTTAGTGTTTAATAGCATATTAGATACTAACCACGATACTAAAGTGTCAGTGCCCACCAAAGCACATTCTGCTCGTGTAAAGACCGTGAGCTACTTGGTGGGCAGAGTGGTGAAAAAGTGTGGTGAATAGTGGCACTGACCAGTGCTCGTGTAAAGACCCTTTAATACTCGTCCGATTGAGCTGAGATTTTGACATAAGGTGTAGAATGCTCCAAATCTTTGAAGTTGGACTGGTAAATTTTTCATTTTGTGGCACCCCTCCCCCGTGGGGGCTGGAAAACCTGTTCCCCCCACGAAAATTCCATGGGCTCAATGGGGGTTGGTCCTACAGAAATATTTTTAGAAGCTGTTGTTCTCTACTAGTATCCTAAGGTCGTCTAGTGGCCCTTTTTGAATTTCGATATACATTTTTTGTTATTTCATCTTATATTTTTAATTTTTTTTTTCAAAATAAAAATAAGATAGAGATCGAAATTTTTAAAAAAGGTCTACTAGATGACCTTAGGAATTTTGGTCTGGACTGTGCACGGATATTTTGTCCACGGACATTTCGTCCACGGACATTTCGTTCACGGACATTTCGTTCACGCACAATTCGTCCACGAAATGCTTTATTTTGTATTATATTTATGATGTGTATATAATTTATATTGAACATTATTTACAGATATTTTGCAATATAAAAGTAGAAAACATCATTTGTTGATGGTAATTATAAATTCATGGTCTCTGCCATAATTCTTATTGTAATCTTCTTCTCCTGCTCCTATTGGCCGGCAACAGTGAAATAATTTAACTGAAAACTTTTTAATGATATATAGGCAGGCCTCGCTTTTATTATTCCATTGTCTTATAAAATCTGTAATAATAGCAAGGCATGTCTCGAAGTTATTAGAGTATATAAACGTAGAAAATAGTGGACATAATAACAATAACTGCAATAAACATCAATATTATTACTCAGATTAGGTTATTAGAATTAAGCAATATTGGCACATAAATTACTTTTTTATAACACATTTTTTAACAGTGATTGAATAAAAATTCATACATGATACAAGTATATGATATACTACTTAACAAGTGATTAATAATGAATTATGTTATGAAAGAATTAGGTAGATATTGGTACTTTCTAGTGTTGTTTTTAATCATTTAAACGTAAAACCGTCTATGCTATTGTACTGTTCCATATTTTCGGACTCATAATAAAACCATATATAATCATTATTATTTACCTATTGTAATTATTTCTTTTCACCCTGTTATTTCAGTTCCTTATTTTGGATACTCATAACTCATTAATTATTTATGCAAAATATTAAAGGAGATATATAACTTAAATATACAGTCAAACCGTTAATCATGTCTAATTTCATAACTAATCGAAAATGAAAACATTTTTTTTGTGTACATATGGAATTGTCCGGAATAATATTATTATGTATTTATACATGCCTATTAATGTAATAGTGAAAAATATTGTATTGTAAAATACAAAATTAAGCAATTCGTGGACGATATGTCTGTGGACGAAATGTCCGTGGACGAAATGTCCTAGACCCGGTCTGGACATATAAGCACCTATAACCAATCCCCATTGGGTCCATAGATTTTGCGCGAGTAATATTTGAGTAAAAAAGTTACGGAGATAATGGAGTAACCAAAAAAACTCACCAGATCGCTTCAGGGGACGAAGCCATCTACCAAAAATGGGAGGATATTACACACCAACACACAAACCAAGAAAATCCCCCCCCTTCCATTATTCGCCCCCCCCCCCTGATCCACTTCCAGTCGCCACAGCAAACTGATATTTTCTGTACGTTTTCTTTAGACTGTTCTTTGGAGAACTAAAGTAAAATAAAATCTATGAAAATTGCAAAAAAAAAAACAGTGAAACTATCCCCTTAATTGATGCGCGAGGATTAAGGAAATACAGCATATAAATCCAGTAGCTAACTATAACTGTATTCCTATAATTGTTTTATCATCTTTCCGATGTAGATGAGCAAAGGATACCAAACATGGGAGGGAGAGGCTTGGCTTAGGATAAATGGAGTTCAACCTCATGATTTCGGTAACTGGACTTTGGAGGTGAAATCTTCTGATGGGAGAATTGTTGAGTCAGTTCAGCTGGAACTCCTTGTCAGAAGTAAGTAAACCTCCTTGCGATCATGAAAACAACATATCTTTAAATAATTTCATCATATTATTTACTGTTGCACTTATAAGTGCTAACGATTGTATTCAACGTTCAAATATGATCTCAGGTGCACCAGAGATATCAGTGGTGCCACCACGCTTCACTTCCCCAGAATCTCCTGTACAGGTGGTTTGTTCTGGCACTGCCTTCCCTCTCCCGGTGGTGGAGTGGAGTTTAAGGTATTGCTTTGGAGGCATACACAACTGCACTGCTGACTTTACGGTTATTGAGGTTAGAGAAACCTAGATTGTTGTGGTTAAAACTACCAATATTTGGAAATTTATAGAGTTGTTACAGTCGGTGTGTCGTAAAAAAGTCCTGAAACTATAAATATGATAAAAAATGAGGTGTGGCTGAAATAATTTCTTTTGTTGTTGTTGGAAACGAAATGTTAAGACAGTTTATTTTTATGTCTCAACTTTTTTAAGGGCTAGACACAGTAGAACGGCACCCAAGGGGTGAACCAAAAGGAGCAAGGGGGGTATTTAAGTTTTTGGCTATTACTACATTCATTCAAATTGCATTCATTCTATCCCTGCATATAAGATAGTAAATTATTTCTAAATATTAGGAATAAACATTTGCCAACTATTCATAATTAGGAGAGAATGGGGTTACATATACATTAAAAACATGATAATTTAAAACTCTCATCACTTTCACGACCAAAATTGATTCTCTGATGCTTGACAAATATTCTAGTTCAAACTTATATTTAATAATATTGGACAGATGGTGGTGACCACATTACCTCTAGACCTCATTTTTTGAAATAAAATAATAATATGTATTTTACTTGATGCGTATGTGTATTTGATTAAGTTTTCTTATAACTATTGGATAGTTAAATTCAATTAACTTAAATGCTAATCTACATAAATTTCTATTTAACTTTTTTCTTTTTTTTTCTTACCCACCAAAGCCTCAAGAAGTTAATAGTTCTTCATTGAATCGAGTTAAACTGGAGGCTACATTTTACCTATCTGAATTTAGCGAAATTATGTGTGAGGCGACCAACCAATTTGGGAGAGATAGCAATGCCAGTTTCTTACCTGTCACAGGTATGATCATTCTAACAATCTAACCTAACAATATATAGTTATTCAATATGTATTATTTTTTGTTAATATTATGCTCTGCAAAGATCCAGTATTAATCTATCAATAGTTACAATATAGCATCTAAGGATTACTTGTAGCATTCTAATGTTCCATTGTGCTTAATTGTTATATTTAGCTATGAACTTGTTCTTAGATTTGGGCGAGCTTTATTTGGTGGAACACATTGGTTTGCAAGGCTCTGAGGTTTATTTCAACGAAGACACCACAGTGGATGTTGTGGTTAATGACCCCTTCCAAATCAAGTGCGGAATAACTTCTTCCGTCTACGATTCATTGCACTTTATGATGCCTCCCAACGCAGAAGGTATGATGACGAGAAACAGAATAGTAACATTATGTTATAGTGGAATATCTTTTATAATGATTTTGAACATGAAATTTACAGATATTATGGAAAAAAATGTAGAATGTCATTGGTGATTTTTTTCTTTTATAATGATATTTCATATAAAATGTACAGATATTATGGATGTGCGGGATGTCCGTAGCAACTACTCTCAGTCTAAGGTAACTACAAATGGCATGATAGTTACTTCACAACTTAGTGGTTCGTACTCTTGCAGTGCTCGGAACATTCAGTCCCAGAAGATATACTCGACCACAATCAACATTGCAGTTAGAGGTGAGAGATTGAGTGGAATACCTTGGATATGAGAATAATTCTAAAGGAAATTTTGATAGTGTTATTTTCTAGATAAGACTATAAGATTATTAGCTACACAGTTTTCTATAAATACTATACAGGTGAAGCTCGTACAATGGAAGATTTTTAAATGGACACCACCTACAGAGGAAAAAAATTGTCCGTTCTACCGGGCATGCAGCTCCTACAACGACCTCTTTATATTATATGGTTAAAAATATTCTATTCGTCTACCTATTATATAGTCTTACATTGATTATAGTCAGAGGAATTACAATTTACAATCAACACTTAATGTATTGTCTTCAGATTTTCAGGTATTTGATTTTGTTACCCTTTCCATGTACATTTTCTTTGATTAGAAAATATCTACAGAAATTAAAATTAGGAGTAACAATCCTACATTTTCCTGTTATTCATATATTTATTTAGTTGCTAATATTTTTGTTTTAGTTTCATTAATTTTTTTATTTAATAATAATCGAGATCGTTCACCTTCATTAGAGTTTCATTGAAATACTGTTATAGAAAATTTCCTTTCAGCGGACGCTGCATAATCTGTATAACGACCTCTTTTTTAGGTACACAACCAGTTTTTGTACGAGCTTTACCTGTATGCTCCGCTAGCTGATTTCCATTGAATTACTAGTAAGAAATAGTTACGACATTCTTGTAGCTACCATTCAATTTAATGCGTCTATTTAATTCTTGTCAATTTCTGATATGTAGAAGAGGAGCCCATTATGCTACAAGAAGGTAGCATAGTCGGTTTAAAAGAAGTGGAAATCAGTGCAAAAGGTGGTAAGCCATTCTCCCTTGTGTGTGACGTCACAGGAGCTCCTGAACCTACTGTTTATTGGATGAAGGTTGGTGAATTAATGTCTGATTTTATTAATATCTATATAAAGCCCACTGGTATGGAATTATGTTTATTAACTTGATAACTAGCTATATACTATGTTTTACCGTTACTGAATGAACAGAAGTAGTTATTTTTTTAATATTTGACATTGTATGTTTAGGACGGCATGCCTGTGGAATTCAATGACGAAGTTTTGTCTTTTGAAGAAAACAGAGTATTAGAAATTAAGTACTTCAGGCCTGAACATGCCGGGACTTACGTGTGTGTGATCACACAGAGAGATAATGAGGTTAGGGCCTCCGCATTGGTCTATTTAGCAGGTAAATAATCACAGTTGTTCTGGGAATATTTCACAGTTTAACATACTCAATCTCGTTTTTTGAATGTTGAAGAAATATATTAACTCAATCCATTGTAAAATAAAATGAGTTCTGAGGCTTACTAGAGTAATGAACTAAACAATTACTGGATGAAAATTTTCGAATGACCTACTATAAGCTATGATTGCTTATGGCTACCAAATTACATTTATTGAATATATAACTGTTGTTCTACACGATAAATTTATATTTTATTGTCATAAGCTATTTTGAAATTTTCCAATTTTTAAATAATAAAGAAAATTAAGCATCCACTTATGGTTCGTTACCCTAGTAGCCATCGTGTTAGGATTGCTAAAATAAACTTGGACAGAATGTTTTTAATTCGAATTTGTATTTTCTAGATCCACAGAGCAAACGCATCAAGATCCTTTTCGGAATATTCGGTGTAATTATCATCATCGTAAGCGTGGTGGGCATTTACTTCTTCCTAAGATTTAGGAAAGTGAATGCTAAGAGTATGAAAAACAAAGAGGCGGGAAGATTCCTCTTTGAAAAAGGTAATATTTAGAATTATCGATGTAGGTAGTCTTATAGTAAATTCCATAATCTTTCATTTTTACAAAATCACTTAAGCTAATTCTATTTTTATTAACAATTTAGGAAAGGTTGACCAACTTAATTCTGAATTCACTGCCGAAGAACAAGCTGAGCTGCTGCCGTATGACAAGAGTTTTGAAATTGAGAAGAGTCGGATAAAAATAGGTTAGTCATTCATCTAGGGTCTTTGATAATTTCTAACTAACTAGAAAACAGCTCTTAAATGGGATTTCCTAATAGCTGCAACAATATCCATAAATATGTTTACCATTTATTAGAGCAATTTAAAATATTCGAATCATTCCATTTGTGATATTTTGAATCTTGGTACTATTTTTTTTTTCATAACTTCAAATTCCAGTGATGTAACTCTCTGAACCTGAATACTTTCTCTAAAATTGTTTATGTTGTCGTTAGGTCAACATCTTGGCAGTGGAGCTTTCGGAAGAGTAGTGAAAGCTGAAGTGGATGACTTAGTGCCGGTAAGAAACTCGTCACATAAAAGTAATTAAAACAGTTTAATATTTTCACAATTATAGTAACTGTAATTTCTAATTAGAAGAAAACCAAACGAAATTTATTTCATTTATTGATTCATTTTTTAAGGGAACCGTCTCCATTAAAAATGTTTTCCGCTATCAAAACTGTGTATCCCAGATTTCTGAACAACAAATGCCTGAGAAATTTATTGAAATTCCCTCTCCCCCACCCCTCAAAAGAGGTATTTTTTAGAATCGTTATCTCTCTATGAATTTTTAGATAGAAACAAATCGATTCCACCATTAGATCCATAAAATTGTCCCTCTACAAATCTATGAAACGCGGATTATTAATTTTTTATGATAGTATTTATTTCCGATCAAATTGTTACATTCAACACACAATCTAAAAACAAGCCAAACGCTCAAACGAAAGAAAGGTAACATGCCCCCAAAGCTGACTGAATGATACTTACTTAATAAAGCTGGAGCGTCTTTAAAGCAAGAACAAATACAAAGAATCATTCTGTGGTAGAGAAATAAATTGTTATAATGATTAACGAAGAGGTAGAATAATTAAAATACCCTTTGATGTAACTAATGGTTATGATTTCGTTTTTTCGTTTCTTTTCTGTAACTTTTGTGTAATTTTACATTTTGTTTTAAATAAGTCTTTCAGTAAATTTGTCTTTCGGTAAATCCTCACTTTGCCGAATCCGTTGTTTTGACAAATTTGGGTTTCGGCAAATTCTTATTCGGAGAATCCGGTTCGGCGAATTAGTTTTCGGAGAATCCGGTTCGGCGAATTAGTTTTCGGAGAATTTGGTGTCGACAATTTCCTTTTTCCGGACAATCGACCTGATACCCTAAATTTCCAGATCCCGAAACTTTGATCTGAATCTCGTTCGCGAACCCTTCGTTCAACAATTTCTAGATACCACTTAATCTGAAATAAACCTTGAGAATTTAGCTGACATTGCCGACAGAGTGATGGAAGTTAGCGACAAATTTAAACCCAATTCGTCTTAGAAAATGTTTAATAAAAAGTTTTTCGAAATTTTGCCGAAAATCATTGATAATGTTCATATACTTCCGTCTAATGTATTCATTAAATGTATTGTACTGCAGGATTCATGATTGTTTAATGAAACTTTATGCTTAATATTTCTATAATGGTTTGATTAACTTAAATTTAAGTTAAAATGCTTCTGCCTAAATTGATATTAATTGGTGGACTTCCGCATTGGAAGTCCACCTTCAGCGTTATAACCACATGCAGATGTTATTATCGCTTAAAAAGATTTATGCGAAATAACTTCGTACAAATTGAGTTTTGTAACTACTGTGCAGCTACGTTTATTAAATTGGAACAAAGCGGGGAAGAAGAAAACAACGAGAACAACAGTTATATCCAGCTAAATTTTGGATATATAGTCAAGGTGCTGGATATATAGTCAAAGGGGGCAAGAGATGAAACCTCTATTTGTGGGGTAAAAAGTGAACTCACACAAATTACAATCAATTTAAACATTCCATGTCTCATTTTGAAAATACTTTTATTAGGCTTATTTGTATATGTGAATGAAAAAATCTACCTATAAATAAGAATTTGACATAGCTTAATGTATAGGTATACCAAAACAAGTTTCGGAAAACATTTTTCAAGTTTCACAAACCATGTGCTCTGAAGTTGAATTTTCTATTTGAAGGTCCAAAGTGGGATGAAAAATGAACTTTGGGATGTAACTCAACTACTGAGCTATTCATATGCAATATAAAACAATTTGGAGAGCGGGGAGAGGTGCTCAAAGATGGGGCATTTTTTGAACGCAAATGGGGTAAATTATGAATAAGGAATATTTCATTTTATGCCCCAAGAGGGTAAAAAATGAATTTATTTTTTGCCTCACAATTTATAGTAATGCGTATATATGTACTTAGTTCTTTGAGCTGAATGTTGAAACTGCTCTGGGAACTATACTTTTTGGCAATGATTTCTATTTTTTTTAGGTATACATGTAGATTTAAGTAGGTACTTAAATATGAATATTTAGTAATGGTTTACAAAATATATATAAAGACATGGAATGAATCTACTATTGTAGTAGCTCTTCAAGATTTAAATGATGGTGCTAAGATAAAACATACGGTACTGAGAAGTATGGCATGAATGTGGAATTATTCTGGAATAAGCTACAGCAACAAAAGAAGAATGAAACCAAGGAGAATGGAAAAGGTGAATGCTTGCTAAGAGTGGACAGATTATTTTTCAATAACAGACATACATACTACATATATGTAAGCAATCATACATAGAGCATGGTGTATATCTCTATATTTGCAAGGAAAGAAGTGTGATTTTATCACAAGTGCTGGAACAAACATTCTTGACCATATTTAAGAAAATTGAGAGAATGATCGTTTGTATACATTACAGTCAGATATGTTGTCTTTGAATGGTACAATTGTTTGAAACTAAGCAACTAGGCATTTAATAAAGTAGGAAAAGCTGTAACTGCTGAACCGTTTATTATCTTTGAATATTTTGACAAATTCGAAGAAATGATAAAAAACCTAGTTGGTGAAGATCGTCCAACTGATCCTTCAAAAAAAAAAGACAATAGACATAAAAGGCTCAAAAACAGTTATGCATCCCATGGTGTGAGAGAGAAAATATAGCCGTTCTTGAAATTCACTGCAACTGATTTAGAATGGTCATCTCAGTAACACCTCTTTGAAAACTGTGGAGCTAGCTATCTTAAGAAGATAATAACATTCTGGAACTGCCTCCTCACTGTACAGACTTGCTTCAACCCTTAGATGTTGCATGTTTTTCTCCACTTGCAAAGAAGTAAGAATCTGAGTAGGAGACTTCGAGCACCAAACAGCTGCTTGATAGCTTACCAGAAAGCAGGCTTTGTTAACATACTGTGTCATGTGTGGAAACAATGCCTATCAACTGATGTCAAAACTGCCTGATGTCAAAACAGAAAATGGGTGAATAGCGGAAAATCTGAAAATTACAACAATGAGCCTATGATAGATAACCAATTAGGATAATGACACGTAACTTGACTTAACAGTAGAAATCGTGTCACCAACTTCAACACCTAACTTCTTTTCAACATTAAATCCTATTCCTCCTCCATTCCCACCTATAAAACAGAATAAACAACCTGGATATAGTACTTGGACATCTGTACCACCACATAGATCAGTGTATGATGTACTTTAATTATTGTAAAGTTGTAGTGTCTCAATGAATTGTAATTGTAGTGCAATTCAGTCTAAAAAAAGATAATTAAAAAAATGATATTATTATTTACAATGTGTGGGGTAATAAAAAAATTCAATTTTGGCCCCTGGGGCATAAAATGAAATTTCATTATTAGCCCAATGCAATTTTTTTCTTACCCCATTTTCACAAATTTTTGGGGTAAAAAATGAACCTCCATTTTTTACTTCTGTAGAAAATGTATCAAGTGCTTCAAAAAAATGTTTATTGCACTAAAATAGCACAACAATTCTGCATCTTTTGATATGTTTGTTTTGACAGTACCATTCTTGGTTTTTGAAATGGATAGATGTTTATGAAATCTTTCATTTCTTGCCCCGCTTGACTATATGTATATGTCATATTCATCAAATCAGATTTTAAGTGACTGATATGATATCTAACATATATTGTTAACACTCAATGATGTATTTCTCTGCATTCCTAATTTAAGAAAAATTAGCGGCTTGGACAAAAATTCCTAGAACCCATAAACATATTGAGAAAATGATCATAAATTTCTGAATAATTTGCACACTTTGAAAAATTTGTGATTAGTTTGACTATTTTTAAGCAACCAACAAGTTTCACATCTCTATTACTGTAAATCTTTTTTTATTTAAAGTTTTTGATCATACAATGAAACTGCCAGGGATATCGCTCAAAGTATGAGGATCTCAGGCGAATATTGAACCTTAAAAAGAATATTGAACCCAGTAATAGCGCTACTTCAGAAAAAACTATGCTTGGCGACAGCCGGATACAGCATCCATAGTTCTCTCAATTAATCAGTTCTTGGTCATGGTCTGGTAACCTTAATCAGAAAAAGACCTTTCACACATAAATCTGCAACTACAAAATAACTTAGAGGCAGCAACATTCAGAATCAGATTATCACGACAATATACCATCAGCGATATTTATTTTCCACCATAGATATTGCGAGTTACTAACCTCCTGAACAAGACAGTTACTCGGCTGATGCGGTCACGCTAAGCGAGTAGCTGCACTACAGTAACTTGCTTTGCCAACTCGCACGTTTACTCGCACCGTGTAACAGGGCATTAACCTTGCTAAATTGGTAAGAACACAACAATTGATATGATCATTAGTATTTTAATCTTGCCATTTTCATTCAAGGATGTAAAACTTTGCCAACTCTACCCAGAATACCCTAGAAAGGGTGCTTGTTCTGATCATAAAATGAGATGTTACTTTAATGAGCATCAGAATCAACTTCATAGTGAATAGTATGTTATTTATAATGATGGATCCAAAGTGACAATGGAGAGGGCTGTGTCGCCAGCTTTGGTAGATATAGAAAAATGAAGCTAATGACTCAGAGCACTATATTCACTTCGGAATTATATATACTTTTTGTGGGCTTCAGATAGCGAATAGCAAAGAGTTTAAGAAATTCGTAATTTTGTGAAAAAAAAACGAGATTTTTTCAGATGTTAGGGTGACGGTTTCCTTAAAATTCAAAATCAATTATTTAGAAACTGTTAATAAAACAATACTAGTAATTTCTTTCTAGCATTAGCAAGCTTCAAAAATTGAAGGATATTTTTTTTGTATATTGAAAAATATGGAACTGATTAAGGTTGTGTTTGAATTTGTTTATAGGGTGAAGATAAGTCGCCAGTTGCTGTGAAAATGTGTAAATCTTCAGAAGATCCCACTCAGCTTCGGAAATTTGCGATAGAGCTAAAGATCATGATTCATCTCGGCAAGCACCTCAATATAGTGAACTTGATTGGTGCTTGCACCAATGAAATTACAAAGGGTGAGAATTGTATTGAACTTCTTCTTTTGACTAACTTAATAAATAATGATATCAATTTCATAGTTATCTTCGATTGATTCATTCTTGCTTAATTCAGGGGAACTATGGATCTTAGTAGAATATTGCAAGTATGGAGACTTGCTTTCGTTCCTGCAGCGTTATAAAAAACGTTTTGTTGACCAAATTGACCCCATCAGCGACGCCATCAATTACAAGATATTGACTGCTGACCCTCGGTCTGGTAAAGGTCGTATCTCTCTAGGAGACTGCAATAGGTAAAGTACCTACGGCTTCTCTAGGGTTTAAGTTTTTTATAATGTTATCAACGAAAAAATGAAATTCACTCTATTTTTCATGTCTTCTTTTTGTCATTTAAAAATGAGGGTATAATTATGATTGCTTACAATGCCCTCTTGGGACGTATTATCACGGAATCGTGGTATTTTAATAATTTTTCCACATTCAATAACTCATAGTTCAAAAATTAAACGTTGCTAATATTAATAATTTAAGCTATTTTTATCTTTGATATAGGTAACCCATTCACAGTGATTCATTTCTCAGGTTATTCAATTATTACAATAATATTTATGTTAAGTAGGTGTTTGACTGAACTTTTGTTTTCATTAGAGCCAGTGAACGAGCGTCAACTTCCATAGCAACAGAAGATTACTTAGTACCAAGTGAGATCACTGTTAACAATCCTCGTAAGAAGACTGATTCAATGACAAGATGTTCTGCGGTAGTCTTGTACGATTCCCAAAGTAACCCAATGAATCTTGATGGTACCTATATACCAGGTCTCACAACCCCTTTCACTACCACAGAGTTAGTGTGCTGGGCATGGCAAGTGGCTCAAGGAATGGAGTACCTCACAGGGAGGAAGGTATGGGAACAAAAATTAAATAGAGTTGATTTGTAATCTCTTATATCTTATAATTCTCTGATAAAAAGTTTTATCAGTTATATATATCCGATATATATATGTAGAAATTCGCATATTTTGTTTTATGTATTCAGATTCTGCACGGTGACTTAGCAGCTAGAAATCTCCTGTTAGCTGAAGGCAATGTTATTAAAATCAGTGACTTTGGTCTCTCGAAAGACATGTACAAGAAGGATATCTATACGAAGAAGGAGGGTGACTTGTTGCCTATCAAATGGATGTCAGTAGAGGCTATCAGAGACAGGATATTCAGCACTGAGAGTGACATCTGGGCTTACGGTTAGTTATGTGACACCTGGGATTATGGTTAGCTATGTGGCACCTGGGCTTACGGTTAATTATGTAACATCTGGGCGTACGATTAGTTAGGTGACATCTGGGCTTACGATTTGTTATGGTACATCTGTGCTTACGGTTAGTTATGTCATATCTAAGCTTACTATGCTCTCCTAGCTCAACTGTGCAGACCAAAGTTTGTGCAAAACGTGTCTTATAGTAGTGATATCAGAATAGATATTGATTAATAAGTTATATGCCGTAAAATCACAAAAGCTTTTCAATCTACAATTTATATTTGCTCAATCAGTGACAATTAAGTCTTTCACTCCCGATGGGTGGTATTCCACCCATAACTTTTTTTATCTGAAAATCAATATATCTTCAAATTCATATGAAATAACTAAAAACTGTTTATATTTTGAAGAAGAAGAGTTATTTGAAAATATAAACTTCTTCTTCAAATTATAAACAGTTTTTGGTTTAATCATATGAATTTGAAGATACATTGATTTTTTGAGAGAAAAAAATATGGGTGGGGAGTGAAAGACTTTTAAGGTGACCGTACTTGAAAAAAATTCATAATTTTATCCATTTTTTATTCCGTAAATAGCTACCTAATACCCATTTTGTTCTTTGAGTGAAATATCAGAGTCCTAGTGTAACTATAACCCACTGGGAGGAGAGAGAAAGGGAGAGGGGTGAGGCGAGGATTGAGGCGGCGCTATGCGGTTTATACACTCCCTATCAGTCACTGATAATTCGTAATAATTATTTATCTCGCCGTATCTGCTATGGTTTGTGTTCCTCTGAAGTTCTGAAAACACACAAAAATTATGGCTACAATACGCTTCAGCCTTCAGTTGCCCTCCATATCTTACATGGGAGAGAGGCTACGTGTCTGAGCGTAGCCATCAAACACAGCAACTTCGAATTGTTTTTTCTGGCACTTCTGAAATATGACAAATTTTGGTATTCAAAAGCCTTGGGCTTTTACAATTATGAAGCTACATTCGATTCTCCAAGGATTTCTCTATTTCGATTTTTTTTTCACGAAAAATTATTATTTCAAAAACCAACTAGATAAAAGAAAATAGGATTATTCATTTGTAGAGAATTCCGTGTAGAATTGATTGCAAAAAAACCCAATACCGTAGCTTCAAAATTGTAGAAGCCTTATTAGGGTTTTTTTTGGAAACGGTTTGAAATTAGTTCGAAATTCGAATAACTCGTTTTCTATGGGTCTAATCGAAAAAATGCCATGGTCAAAAACTATAGAGAATTCAATATTTTATATTAGGGTACGAAGTTTCTGAACCGTAGCTTCATTAATAAAAATATTTTCAAAAACCAAGAGACTGCCAGCTGCACAGTCCCCCTCCCTCCCTCGGCCAGGTTTGATAATGACGAAATGTATACTGTACTTATTTTTACTATAAAATAGGTAATTGGGTATACCTTATTTTGCAAAATATTTTGTCATATTTTCGAAGAAAATGTAATAATTATTGGTTCGCATTGAATAATGTTTAATATATTAATAAAAATGAATTATGCTATTTATATTTGCTTCTTTGCTTGGGGGGTTTATGTCCGGGGGTATTTGTCCGGGGGGTTTATTTCACGGTTTTTTTTTGTCCGGGGGGTATTTTGCACGGGGGTTTTTGACCGCGGGTTTTTTTTTGCACGGGCGGTTATTGTCCTGGAATCCAATTCACCACCCGGTAAATTCATCGTATATATAGGATCCTCAATACATATAGAGCTGTCCTCATATTTACTCCTTTCTGCACATAATTTATGGTGTTCATATATGCAATATGTAAAAATGATGGAGTGCACGGAATTTCACACATTCTTTCTTTTTACAATATAATAGGTGTCCCCCCGAAAAAGATACCCAAATTTCAAGGACTGTAATTCTAAAACCATTAAACTTACAAATAATTTGAATATCGCATTTTGTTTTAAACATTAATTCCATATCTGTACAAATTTTAGATGAATAAATCCAATAGTCTAAAAACCGGTTTGCGCACTTTTGTTTAACTTCGAATTCTAGGATATTAAACCATATTTCTAATAACTTTCAACATGTTATTAAAATGGTTAATTAAAAAACCGTTATATAATAATAAAAAGCGTTTATTAAAATGCCACTGAAAAAAAATATTCAAGGCGATAATGCGTAATGGTGAATAGATCATTCAGGTTTTCCATTACAGCAATAGTTCTGAACCTGTCTTGAACCCACCAGGTTCGATTGATTCTGTTTTCATGTGTTTCTCGAAGTCTTTGAACGATCTTATTTATTAGATCAAGGTATTCAACTCCATTTGAGTTATTTTGTAAAAAATAAAGACCGACGACACATCCATTGCCACTGAGTCCCATCCACACAGATACTTTCTCTCTCGAAAAAGTTCTTCTTCGGTTGCATATGTACGAAAGTTATGATTATTTATTTTGCCATTCAAATGAAAAACAGTTTCATCAGTCATCACCAACCACAATATCCTACACAAACCGGACATTTCTTTGCAAAAAACATTGAACAAAATTCATCCGCCGAGGAAGATCGGTATCGAGGAGTTTGTTTAGCTCGTGCATCTTGTAAGGATGTCACTTCAAATCCGAGGTTACAATTCTGTTGAATGTAGATTTGGTAACATCTAATACCCCTTTTTATTACAGTGATTTGCAAATTTTCTGCAAGTGCTAATTGAACAATTCGAACTGTGAAATATGTATTTTATTTACTGAAAGTGCGCAAACAGGTTTTTAGTAGCGGTCACTAAAAATATAGCTTTAAGAAAACGGTTGCATCGATTGATCTGAAATTTTGTACAGAGATATAACAAATTTTCATAAACAAAATATGATTTTCCAATTTTATAAGTTCATTAGTTTTTGAATTAACGCCCTTGAAATTTTGGTATCGTTTTTTTCTTGGATGTATTAAAATATATTTTTTGTTAGATGGCTAATTTTTGACAGCTCAACTGCGGAACATACCCTTCCAATTTCTATGTCTTTAAAAATTTACATTAAGTTACGTTAAATACTTTGGGATATATGTATACAGGAAAAGAAGGGTTTGAAGCTTATAGTTTTTGCAAGGAATGGAGTTGCAGTGAACACACCATGCGGTGAATTGAGTACAGTGAATTTTCAGTCGGTGAATTGAGTACGAGTAATTTTCCGGCGGCGAATTGAGGTCCCAGCCCCAGATACATCTAATTTCTCTAATCTAAGATTTATTTATATCTGAGATCGAATATTCTGATCCGAGACCGAAATTTACGAGACCGAATTTTCCGCTCAAATCTCATGTTAATAAATGTCAAAAGATGTCAAAATTACTAATGTTACGAATCATTTTACAACGGTTAATGATGTTATCCGATTTTAATAAATAAACTCACATTTTAGTATCCATATTTTCAACTTTTTCTATCATTGTTCTTTAAAAACACCATTATAAAATGAGAATGAGTTTTCAGAGAACGAATTCTCCAAGACCAAATTCTCCTTGAACCAATTTATTAGTATTGGTGTCAATAAAATGACTATTAAGATTTGTAATTCTTCTAAATTTGAATAATGGATATATTTTATGTTCTTAAGTGTAACAGCCAGTTTCTATAAACTAATGTTTAACGTGTAGATGAGACTCTTTTCTCGATATTATTTATAGTTTCATACATGTGCTATAATGTAGGCCTTATATAGTGAACGGAACTTCACACAATTCTCCCCTTTTTCAATACCTATACTTGTGAGTTGTGAGTATTAATATCTAATTATTATAAGATTACTAGTTTTCACAGCTACATATTTTTCACATTTAAAAAACTACTAACTGAAATGAAGGGGAATATAGTTTTTCATGACATCTTGTAATTTTTCTGTCGGTAGCTTATACGGGTGGCCGGTGAATTGATCCCCGGTCAAAAGATCCCCGGTTATTAGATTCCCGGTCATTTGATCCCCATACCATTTGATCCCCGGTCTTTTGATTACCAGTCATATTTTTTGTTTGCTCATATATTTAGCATGCAATAATTTATCACAATTTTTATTTCTATATAAAAATTGCCATTTATTATTTAATAAAAAAAACTTTGTGAAACAATTTGAAATCTACTATTTATATAATAAATTTTATTATAATGAGAAAAATAACAGAGATCAAACAGCTTGAACTTATTATCGCAACAAATTAATTATTTTTATTTACAAATAATTTACATTTGTAACTAGTCAGAAAACACCTTACAGGTGATGGGAAATATTAACCAACTCTTGCAAGCTAAAGTTAGGTATATTCACTTTGCAAGCTAAGTGAATATACCTAACATTCAGTAAAGTTGTTTTCCCCATAACTATTACAAACATTATGATCATGTAGATGGGATAGATTGAAAATCATTTTATGGTAAATAATATACCTAAGTTATTTTACCATAAAATTATTTTTGATTTCCCACCTGCATGATGATAATAATTGTAATAATTACGGCAAGGAAGCTTAACTGAAAACTACCGATAAAATTGTCAAAAGTTACTCCTCAATTAGCTCATATACCTGGAGAAATAATTACGATACATGCTCCTGATTTATTTGATTAGTCATATGTGCGAGTTATAATAAGTGTGAGGTATTAATATATTTTTTGTTTTTGTTTGAAAGCCTATACTGTTACTTATTTGAATAAAAAAAGATTTAATTTCTTGTTAGCTGTTTTTACCCTAGTTACTTAGTTTCTTTAAAAAACTTCATCGACTGTAAGGTGAATATTTCTATTATATATTAGATAATTCATATATTCACATATAATAAATGAATAGTAGGTGTATAAACGGAAAATATGACTGGGAATCAAATGACCGGGGATCTTTTGACCGGGAATCAAATGACCGGGGATCAAATGACCGAGAATCAAATGACCGGGGATCTTTTGACCGGGAATCAAATGACCGGGGATCAAATGACCGAGAATCAAATGACCGGGGATCTTCTGACCGGAGATCAATTGACCTAGACCCGCTTATACGTTTTGATTGATTAGATAAAACCAAATACTACCCCAGAAAAGTTAATGTCCAGACAGCAATCATTATATAAAATATATTTTTTCATACATCCAGAAATATTAACTCAATAGTCCTGTCCTTATATATTTTATCTGATTAGAAAAGCTTTCTAAATATTCAAGAAACGTATAACTGCATATTAAACAATCCTGTATTTTTCACGTAATTGATTTCTATTTAGTTGATGATTTTTTATTATAAGTTTGTTGTATCACTGTTATGAAAATTTAAATCCCACTTTTAGAGAGTCATAAATTGTCTTAAAAATAGATTTTAATACAATTAGAAACAATCTAAAGATCAAATTAGTTCATGGCCTTCCCACTTTCAGAGTACTGAGAGTGTCTAAACAGTTGTTTCTGTCGCTCCATCTGCAATCTCTCATTCATTTCAAATTGAGGAGCCTTTGGTAATCATTAAAGAGCCTTCGTTAATAGGTTAAGCTGTTAAATGATTTTAGCTGGGCAGTAGTTTTCAAATATTGTATCTGTCAATTATATTTCATGGTCTCTGTCATTCTCTCTTTTCACACCACCTTTTATTCTAAACTTTTTTTGACTATCTAGTTATTTAGCTCTAATGAGTAGCTGCACTACAGTAACTGGTTAAGCCATCTCGCACGTTTACTGGCACTGTGTAACGACGAGACTTGCGAACCAAATGTCTTTTTCTTTAATTTTAACGATGATCTGATTATGTTAGTTTAATTTTTTTAAATAATTTTGTTTGCTGGCGAGGAGTATTATAAAATCAACATCAACTTCCCCCGTTGATATTTCATTTGATTTTTAATCTCAATTTCATTGGAGGCTCAAAAATGTTCATTTTTCACCGGAGGCTTTTTAAATTTTTGTTCATTCGTTTATATTAGTCATACACCATTCATTGAGTTTTAATGAATTTTTCTTTAGGAAATAAGTCAATGAACAATAGCATAATGGTATAGATTCGTATTTTCTGAACAAGAAACTGTACGTAACACAAAATTCGAGTATTTCTGAGTATTCCTGTTTGCGGTATTGGTTTTAATTGTTTTGTGAGGAATTGAGTTGCGGTGAATTGAGTTGGGGTGAATTGAGTTGCAGTGAACTTACCATGCTGTGAATAGAGTGCGCTGAATATTCTGGGGAGAATTGAGGATGGTGAACTTTCTGCACACCGGTAGTTAAGGCCTGGTTAAACAGTACGAGTTGCTGACGTGACAGTGGGCAGCAGCTGTCCCACTGCAATCGCATGACAGTGGCCTCACCCGGTCACACAAGTTCGAGCTGATGGCTTGAACTTGTTTACTCTCATTGTGCTCTTTGCTTTAATTAAAGTAATGAATGGTATAATAATATGATTGGGTAACTCTAAATAGACCAGAGTACTATCGTTACATTAGATGTGGCTTGTGAACCCATTTCATTGCGAATGTGTTCAAAGGAGGTTTGAATTTTTCGTTCATCTAATTAACATTCAAACAGTTCCATCAAGAGTCTTGATTCTTGTCCAATTCAACAAATTTAAAATTTTGGTTCGCAATCTATTTTCAGTCATTTTGTGAGTTTTGACAACAAACTTTTAAACACTGAGATACAAAATTTATTTTATAAAGTATACGTACGTGCTGCTGTTATGTTGCAATACCATTTCGCAGAGTAACAGACTCGCCCATGAACGTCGAATATAAACAAAAATGATGTAATTACCTGTATCTGAGTTACTAACTTTCACGCACATAAATTATAAGTAATTTGGGTAGATGGCGAGTGGCGTTATAAAATCCACTTCCCCCATTGATTTTTTATTTGATTATTTAATTAATATTCTAATTTTTCTTTTTTTCCAGGTATCGTACTGTGGGAGATGTTTTCCCTGGGTTCTTCTCCCTATCCTGGTGTTGGGATCGACTGGTCGTTTGTACAGAACCTAGAGGCTGGCATTAGAAATAAGAAGCCTAAGTACAGTAACAAGGATATGTGAGTACTATTCAATTCCTGCGTTTTTATTAATGTAACCAATTGTTCGGAGAGAGCTTATTATTTCTTCTCGTTTCAGTTACCAGCTGATGCTTCACTGTTGGGAGGGAGAACCAGAGGACAGACCTCAATTCGATGAGATTAGAACTAGACTGGGAGACATGCTAAAGGAGGAAATGAAGGAGGTGAAGTGATATTAGAATTAAGAGTCACTGTGATGAAGTAGCTACTCTGAAAGAAAAGTCACTGTGATGAAGTACTATCAGAGAAAAGAGTCGTCTCTCAGACCAATTTTAAAATATCTACAACCATTAGAATTAGAAAAATAATGTTTCTTTCTCGAAAGGTGAAATCAGTAAACTGTGAAACAATTATCATATATACACTTTTCTTTGTCTAATAGTACTATTTCATGATTGTTAATTAATGGAAATAGTACTATGAAACTTAACTATCAAAATAATAACCTGGAATGATAGGGGTCGATAAGCTTCAAAGCTTACAAAATTAGTAGAAAATTATAACTGCATCTAGATCAGTTCATTATTTTCAGAATAATAATAAAATGAATTTGCTTAATTTTGAACGTGAAGTAAAAACTTAAGTTAATAATTCAGTGTTGATATCTGATAACTGGCATAGCTGCAATCAAATATTTTTTTTATTGACGATACATGTGTTTAAAACATACTTAAATGTTTTACCCTAGCATATATTTCGATACTATTGAAAGATAAGATGAAAGCTCACTACTTTATTTAAGTTTATTTTTTATTTATAACAACAATTATTTTAATTTGTTATTTATACAGACTTTTACTGTCAATAAAAATTTCATTATTTTTTTCAGAATTTCGACACCATGAATGAGCCATACATGAAGATGAACAAAGACTACTTTGATAAACAGACAGACTATGTCAACATGTTCTCTGCTCCTGATTTCAACAACATTCAGAAAACAGCTGATGACGATAACAAAACTTACATCAACGTGCAGGTTTTTGGAATTAATTTTTCTGGTCATATACGAATTGAAAGGTCATACAGATTACAGGGGCTATCTAACATTCTGAGAAATTTACTTAGTTATATTATTCCCAGGTAGCAGTGATTCTCGGGCCATTGCTGTCCCAATGTTTTGCCAGTATTGCCAATGTTGTCTCAGTATTGGCCCAAAGAAACATTGCTACCTGGGTTTGGTAGCAGGTAGATTAAGAGTATTAACTATGATTACTCAAGCTGTAATTCTCCTCTATTGAAGTATCCATTGTACAATCTCTTCACTCACAAATGTTGGATAGTCTCTTTGCCCAAATTTCTTTCAGTTGTAATTAGTTATAATAGTGCTAGTTAGGTGGGTAGTAACCTAGTAACCTTAGTAACCTAGCCCTTAAAAGTTTGCTCACTAAAATAGGGACTGGTCCAGGCGCGCCAGATCTCACTAAAACTGTTATAAAATCTCAAACTGACTTTTCGATATTTAGTCTTTATAAAAACCTTCATCTGATATTTACACATCCATTGATATACGCAAAAGAATAGTTACTAATTCAAAATAAAATTAACAAGCAAATATGAAAAATAAATATTTCTTAGATTTTCTAACTATCTGCTCAAAAGCCATTTTCATCACCCATCAATAAAATCCTTATAACATTCACAAAAATGGATCAAACTTGATGAAAATTTATTTGTTGATGAAAAAAGATTCAACAATGAAAAATATTTCAGAAAGAAACCTGTACCTCTAATAGTTTTTGAAATATACTGATTTAAAGTTGTATTTCGGGTTTATTGAGACACCCTGTACATTTGAATAAATGCTCATAATATGAGTATCTTGCCTTTTATCACATTCTTTTTTGTATAATCATATGTAACTATATTGAAAAGTAAAAGTCAGGAAAAGACAGCTTCCAAATCGGTTTTAAAATAAAATTGTTAATATTTTTTCTTGAGGACTGGTGCGCGTGGACCAGTCCCTAGATTACTAGGGTTAAGAGACGGACAAACGGGGATTGTTGTGGGTAGACTAATTGGCGAGGGCCCCCAGGGGCTCTATCCTGAAGCTGTCTGTGGTGAATGGAAGAGAAGGGGGTGGCGTCCCTTGGGCCCCGAACAGCAGTAATTTGGATTATGGATTGTCTTTTTTCATTTTTACCATGTTTATCATTTTTTTAACGCTACTTGCAGTTTTAGAGGATAGCGCTAGGGTTATGCTCTTCAACTACGAGGTCTTAGAATTTTGTGTTAGGTAGGCTTCATTTACTATCACCTCTTCATTTTCCTCTTCCATCCGTGAGTGGAGCCACCGGTGCTTGTGTCCCGTTTCGTCACATTCCTTGGTAAGTGACTGCATTCACGGAGTAGCTTTTCTGTATCCATGAGCATTGTCACCGACGGTGGTAAGTGACTTTGTTCATTGAGCCACTTTCCTCTTTGACTGCATCTTCCAGTTCCTTGTATTTAATTTCCTTTTGACTTCAGCGATATGGCCTTTGGTTCTGAAGCAGACGTTAAACCCCTACTAAATTAATTTAATTGGTGAGGTTTCCAAATTTTCAATTTAGCACTTTTTATTATGTTTTAATATCTGTTTGATAATAAACAGTTTGAAATACTGAGGCTATCGTATGTTCATTAATTTATAACATATCATTATTTACATTCCAGCAATCGTTAGATGAACAAGCTAAGCTGGAGAATAGTGAAGTGAATGCCAATCACTGTTCCACTGATGCTGGCTACCTCTCAATGCAAATATTATCAGCAGGAGACGCAGAGAAACAAACTGAGGTGGATGCTTCTATATTTAGTCCTAATCCTGTGTGTTTCGTGTTAGATTGGATATGGAATGACGAAGGCAAAACACATAAGACAGATGTTTATATATCAAGCTCTGTACAGCAACTGAACATTCAAACGTAACAAGTAATACAGTATTAGTACTAAGTACCAGAAATGTACTTTAGTACTTAATCACTTAACATCTCCCTTTCTCGGGATAAACAATTCACAAAAACTAAATAAACTTATGCTAATATAATAACAGAATAAATGAAATGATAAATGTAATCAGTAATTGGAATTGTGATTTAATAATTTTAGGTAAATATACAACTAAATACATAATCAAAAATTATACCAAGAAATTAATACATATTATTATCTCCTCTCCTTGCTCTTCAATATTGTAGTCGATCAGGTGGTTTTGTACCTAGTCACAGGGAGTTCTTTTGTGGGAGTTTCAGCAACTGAAGTCTCACATTCAGATTGTTGAGTCATAGTATCGTCTCTCGTTTTCTTGTACTTAGGCGTTGTCATAGAAAACAGGGTTATGGGACTCTCTAGTATATGTGTAGTAGGCGGTCTATTATCAGTAGCGTGGTGACCTTTTTCTTCGGTTCGTTGTTTTCGGATATGTTGGCGATCTCTACAATAAGTCCTTTCGTCATCAATTCTAACTATATATGACCTGTTGCTGATATTTCCCTGTACGTGTGCTTTCTTCCATAAGTCATTTATGGTGAATGGTTGCATCCTTACGACCTCCCCTGCTGCTAAATGTTGCAATGGGCTTCGATCAATGTACTTTTCAGGGTAGCCGGTAAATTGCTCAAAAACAATTGCTCAAAAACAATTGCTCGAAAAACAATTGCTGGAAAACAATTGCTCGAAAACAATTGCTCGAATGAACAATTGCTCGAAAGAACAATTACTCGAAAGAACAATTACTCGAAAGACAATTGCTCGAAAAACAATTGCTCGAAAGAACTATTGCTCGAAAGACAATTGCTCGAACGAACAATTGCTGGAATGAACAATTGCTCAAATTATCAAATTGCTCCAATGAACAAAATTGTTCGAATTATAAAATTGCACAGTTTACGATTTTATACAAGTCAGTTATTCATGAAGTGGAGCTGCACCTAACAATCCTTGTTTCTTTTTAGTAATTGATCATTAATCATTCTATAAATGATTTTAATTATTAGTCATTCTGCATAATCTTTTTTCCCCTAGAGACTGTTTGTGTCATCTCATATGTAACATGTGAATTGGAATCATGTGGTGAATCACTACAATTCATGTTTTTTTTATCATAAAACCCGAAAATTAATTTATTACTAGCCTATCTGTATGTGGAACCTCAATAGGTGAAATAACTCAAAGTTATGGAAGAGTTTTAATAAATCTACAAATTGTTTCTGATTTTATGATAAAAAATCATGAATTGTACTGATTCGCCACATGATTCCAATTCACATGTTACATACGACAAACGGTCTAAAAAAAATTATGCAGAATGAGTAATAATTAAAATAATTTATAGAATGAGTAATGATCAATTACTAAAAAGAAACAAGGATTGTTAGGTGCAGCTCCACTTCATGAATAATTGACTTTCATAAAATCGAAAACTGTGCAATTTTATAATTCGAACAATTTTGTTCATTCGAGCAATTGTTCATTCGAGAGATTGTTCGTTCGAGCAAATGTTCATTCGAGAAATTTTTTTCGAGCAATTTACCTAGAACCACTTTTCAGATGATTTGTGCTGCTGAAATTCCCTCTGTTCACATATTTTCTCGTTTGCGATTAGAAGAGGTTTTAATAGTGTTGGATTTGTAGGCAAAAGGGATTGTGTGCGTCAGCCCATTAGTCGTTGTACGGGGCTGAAGTCATTTCCCTCTTGAGTTGTATTTCTGATATTAAGAAGAGCAAGATATGGGTCTTCTTTATTTCTACTGCATTTCTTCATGAAGCTCTTCGCAGTTTTTACAGCAGCTTCAGCCGCTCCATTTGCTTTGCTATTTCTAGGGCTGCTTGTCTTGTGAGATAAGCCATATTTTTCACAAAACTCCCTGAAATCTCTCGAAGTCAATTGTGGGCCATTGTCACTAATAATGGTATCTGGTATTCCATATCTAGCTATATGAGATTTCAATTTGTTTACAACTTCAGGTGAAGTTAAATCTTTCAGCAAATCAACCTCAAAAAATTGATATAATAATCAACACTAATGAGATAATTCTTGTCCTGTATAGTGTCCTAATTTTTGCCACGGTCGATTGGGTACAGGATGTCTGATGAGTGATTGTGACGCTTGTTTACTCTGCTGTGACGCACACGTGTCGCACATCATTACGTACGCTCTGATGTCTGTTGATATCCCTGGCCAGTATATATAAAGGGTGGGTCAAAAAAATCGGAACCCAACTTTGATTTGATATATCTCAGAAAGTACCAACGTATTGAATTTTCTAAAATTTTACATAAATGATGGAAAATTCAAAAATATTCATTCATCAATATTGATGCTACAGTGATTATAGTAAACGGTGTCAAAAGTATGCTTGCGCACAAACAGAAAAGTTTACTAAAAATATTTTTTCTAACAAAAATACCTAACACAACAATTCTTCACAATATATCATTATCAAACCATTATTAAATAAATATTGAGTCTCAATTCCTTCCTTAATTTCTACTCATGTCCTCCATTTCGTGACATAATTCAATCTTTGTTCTCATTGCTGCCATAACTCTTTTAATTATTGCAGAATTTTCGTAGAGTAAATTCACTTCACTTGTGATTCTCTCATACAAGTGTCCTAAATTCACAGGCGAAGTTGAGTACTCTTTACTCTTCAATGTCCAAATAAGAAAAAAATCACCTGGTGTCATGTCTAGTGATCCTGGGGGCACCTCATTTGCATAGATTAGTGAAATAATGCGATTGTTGAACAAATCAGTCAGCAAATGTTGCACGGCGATCGTTATGGCAGCAATTAGAATATGGATTGAATTAGATAATTTGGGAAGAAATGAAGGACATGTGGAGGGATTCGGTAGATAGTGAGAGAGAAATATAGATTAGATATATTTTATAATGGTTTGTTATGATATGATATAAATGATTATCGTGTTTTTCTGTAATTAAAAACAATCTTTGTAACTTATGTTTGTGCGCAAGCATACTTATGACACCGTTTACAATAATATCTATAGCATCTATATTGAGGTATGAATAGTTTTGGATTTTACATTAGTTATGTAAAAAGAGTAAACGAACACAATGGTTATTTTAGAAAATTCATAACGTTTGTAGTTTCTGAGATATATCAAATCAAAGTTGGTTTCCGCTTTTTTGACCCACCCTTTATATGTATTATGTACGCGCTCTGCGCAAAGATGAATTTATACACAAATGTCCAGTATGAACTCTTTTCTTCATTTCCTGGCGTAGAATTTTCGGTATTACTATCCTTTGTCCTCTCATTATGATGCCATTTTCCATTGTCATTTCATCCCTGTAATTAAAATACGGCACCAATACTTGGTCTAATTCAAGATTATCGTTTGGCCATCCTTTTAAAATAATGTCCTTCAATTTTTGAAGTTTCTCATCTTCATCTGTCGCATTCTTGGTTTGTAGAAACCTGTCCCTGGAAACATATGAATCAGAAATATTACTAGTAGTAAATATTTCTGCTGCGTCGAATGGACTTCTTAATAGGGCATCTGCTACGGGTATTGCAGTGCCAGGCTTGTAA
>CANNZV010003575.1:0-59472 GCA_947561585.1 Caprella mutica
ATAAGATCCTTTTTTTCTGGAGAACCATTTCAATCATTTTATCAACAGTAGTTGTCAACTTTCTTATTTCAGAAGGGATAACATTTCTTGCACCAGTCTGTATTGCATTCCACGAGTAGTCTTTAGAGCTGTAATGCCTCCCATCATGATAAATTGACTGCTTCTGTATCTTTCAAAAGTTTTCGATGGGGTTAAAAATCCCTATCGATTACAAAAATGCTTGCGTTGCCTTTTCCGATGGGATAGGGAATTTTCATGCTGAAAAATCAGCTTAAAATGCTTTGAAAGGGGGATGTCATCCAGCCATGGAAGCAATGCAGACTCCAGAAGCTGACAGTACACTGCAGAAGTAATTTTTACATCTTCAGGTACTCTAATGGGGCCAACAATTAAGCTCATCTCCAATTATGCCTGTCGATATGATAATGATAATTTTATTGAAATGAATTTTTGAACACATACACATATTATAATGCAAATGCCTTAATGAACAACACATTAAAATCAAATACATGTTAAAATTAAAATCAAGCCTATATTAGACCAAATTGGTCTTTTAGGCAAAGAGTTAAGAACAAATTACAAATTCAATGCACTGCTATCACCATCATACTACACATTACAACAATGTGGGGACATTTACTGAACATTGAAGTCATTCAACAGGTATAATTTGAGTTGTTTTGAAATACTATTTATTTTATTAATTTCTTTTAAGTGGGATGGAAGGCTATTATAGAGCTGTGGAACAATATGTGAAATAGATCTTTGCGAAGAAGACAATCTTTGGAAACTAGGGATAATGTAATGGTTTCTATTTCTAGTATTGTGCTCATGATTTGCGAGATGAAATTTATTATTATTTTTGCGGATATAGAGGCAGCCCAAGTACTTATGAACAACTCCAACCTTCAGGATTTCCAAGCGTATAAACAGAGGATCAGATCGAGTGTTCCAAAAATGAACTACTCGTAATTATACGAACTACCTTCTTCTGAAGCAATAATAATTTATTAAGGTGAAGAGAAGCTGCACTACCCAATACAAGGTTACAATAAGTCAAATAAGGATATATAAATGCATAGTAAAGTCGCTTCAATACATCTTCCGGTAAAAAGTCACTCAATCTATACAATATACCTACATTTTTAGATATTTTTTAGAAACATAATTTATATGGCTTTTGAAAGATAAAGATACATCAATGATGACTCCTAAATACTTGGTTTCTGCCGAGTAAGCCAAACTATTTTGTCCAATCTCAATTTTCTTATGATAGTCAACATTTTGCGATCTATTAGAAAAAACCATAACGACAGATTTGCTAGTATTGAGAGTTAACTTGTTTCTGATTAACCATTTTTGTGTTTTTTCTAGTTCAGTGTTAAATTCAGCCACCAACAATTCAAAATTTCCCCCATACATAATCAGGGTGGAGTCATCCGCAAACAGAATTGATTTGACTTTATTGGATACTCTAGGTAGGTCGTTAATATATAGCAAAAATAAAATACATCCTAATACCGATCCCTGGGGGATAGAAACATTCATCACAGACCTACCAGATATTGAATTACCTATCTTGACAACACAATTTCTATTCGATAGGTAATTGGAAAACCAGTTCAAAGCTGTTCCCCTAATTCCACAGCATTGTAATTTATCCAACAAAATTTTATGGTCCACCGTATCATATGCCTTGGATAGATTAAAAAAAAGAGCAATACTATGTTTTTTATTATTAAGACCCTCATATAGATAATCAGTCAGGGATCATATTGCATCAGAAGTAGATTTATTTTTCTGAAAACAAAACTGGTCAGCTGATAAAATTGAATATTCATTCATAAATTTTGATAATCTGTGTGCCATGCATTTCTCAAAATTTTTTGAGAGTAACGGGAGTACTGAAATAGGTCTATAGTTCGACATGACGAGTGGATCACCGGACTTAAATACGGGAGTAATTACAGCAATTTTCAAGACATCCGGAAATACACCGCTTTTAAAGGATTCATTAATTAGTCTAGCTATAGGAAGAGATACATAATTAACAATACGCTTTATTAGTCTAACTGAGATACAATTTCTTTCATAAGACGAGTTTTTAAGCTTAGAAATGATACCTTCACACTCAGCTACAGACACAGGATCCAAGTAAATAGAATTTACAAGAGGAATGATCAAGGAAGTGACTGGAATGTCATCCGGGGGAGGTGGCTCATCATGTAACTTGTGAGCGACCGTTGAAATGATTAGTTTCAAAATTATTGTTAATATTAATTTTATCAATATTCGTTTTGTTATAATTTCCTCTACCAATAAGTGACTTTATACCGGTCCAATACTTCTTTACATCAGATTTGTTATTTAGGAAATAGTCATGATAAAAATTTCGTTTAGCTCGTCTTATTTTAGAATTCAGTTCATTTTTAAAACTATTATTCAGTTCTTTCGAGATTAACCCCTGCCTATACATTTTGAAATATTTAGATTTCTGTTTAACCAGTGCTAGGATTTCGTTAGTTAGCCAAGGTTTATTAATCCTCTTTTGAGATAAATATTTTACTTTCACTGGACAGCAGTGCTTACAATAAATTTCATTGAGAGTATCAGTAAAGTATCTCACCTTCCCATCAAGATTTTCAATCTCATCAAATGGCTATACAGTCTCACTAACTTCCAGAATAAACGCTTCTAAATTAGAGTTAGATTGATCTCTAAATTCAGTACGTATCTTGTTTTGATCCTCCCTTGGTACTACGATCAAAAGGAAAAGAGGGCAATGATCAGTTATGTCTAAATCCAATACACCCGTCAGCTTACAATCAAAGAAATCAACCCAGATGTGATCTATTAAAATTGGTCTTCCAACATTTAAATCATGGGGGAACCTCGTAGGACTTCTAATTAATGGTATAAGATGACAAGCTCGCAGACTACTCTGCTCATTTAATAAGTCTATATTAAAATCCCAACAATATTTAAGGTAACGCTCCCTATCTTAAGCTTAACTGTACAAGTCTCAATAATATTATTACATAATGATGAATCACTAAACAATTCTACGTTTAAAGAAGCTTTATAAAACACAGAAACACCGCCACTTCTCATATCTTCCCTGACAACATCCTTTATAACCATCAATAATACAGTCATCCCTATTTAAAATAGTGAGCCACGTTTCAGTCAAAATAAAGATATCAGGCTCACGAGCAAGTGAATTCAATAAGGCTACTAGTTCATTATGGTGTTTATAGAAACTCCTAATATTCAGTGACAAGATGAATAAATCATCATTTGAGTTTACAGCATAACCCAGATTCTCATTTAAATCTTCAAGGTTTATACAACCCTCAAGATTACTCCCACTTGCAATGTTTCATTGAAATAGTTTCGATCTGGGTCAATACTAACGTTATCACCTAGAGGCATGCCAACTAATAGAAGCATAATAATCCAAATGCCATCCATCTAGCACACATACATAATTATATAACATCACTCCTACAGCCAATGAAACAATATGAATTAAATTAAATAGTCCACACATACACATGTACACATACATGTAATTCCACGACTTTATATCTGAACACGCACACAATAATGTGCACCAAACATGAAATAAATTGACTGAATGTGACAAGTCAGTGTATATTTTACAATATACAAGCCTGACCCAAACATAGAAACACCACTCCGTTACACAAATCATCCTGTATTTACAGCTAATTCAAGTGTTTGTGATATAGGGTGGGCAAAGAATAAAGAGAGCTATCAGATATAGAAAAAAAAACTTTCTGGCAAATAAAAACAAGGAAAATTCGTAATAGTGACTTTAAAAATAAATAGAAATTTACGTATAGTAAATCAACGATATACACATAGTTAAGCCTATATACTTAAATATGTGACTGCTTATTAGTACTATGTACGCATGACAACACAAAACGATAAATACAAAATAACAAATTAGAATGTTTTCAGTAGGTGAGGCGGACTTAAACACAAGCCGTAGAAGACAGAGAGAAATCCAGCCCATGAAACCGGTAAGATACCAGCAAGAGAGGTCACATCTAACAGAAATCATGGCACTACCGTTGCATATTGGAAGAGAATCACGAAGAGACACAGATAGTCACTGCGTACGAGCTCTTTCCCCAAGGCCTGGAATCGGTATCCCCATTTCCTTTGTACTCCATTCTTCAAACTTTGCCCATGTATTGAAAAATACTTTTTGATCTCTGGCAGAGCTATTAGGAGGCTTCAGGGGACCGCCCCCGAAGAAAGCTCAAAATTTTATGATTTTTTTTTTCATAAATAAGTACCTACCATTATTGTGAACAATGTCAGACACCAAAAATCACTATATCTCCAAAGGCGAAGGGGGGGGGGGGAGGGTTTTCAATAACATTTCAAGGGCAATGCAGCGTCTCAGCTATGACGCGTATGACGTGATGTTTGTCTTAGCCAATTAGCATAGAGATGCAATATTATACATCTCAGTTTCTTTGTGAGAGTTCAGTATAGCTTGAGTCACTGTTCACTAAAGATGCCACTTGCTAAGAGATCTAAAATCGGAAATCTGAAGCCTCAGCGCCCAGTTTCAGCACCTCAATTTCTCGCACTTCTAGAAATGTGAAAAAATGAGTATTCAAAACCGTACTCCTGTTTTTTGGTTGAAGCTAGAGCATTGCGGTTTTTTGCATTCGATACTCCATAATTATATCTACAATATCGCGTTATACGATCTTTGGTTTTCGAATTTGTTGTAAAAATTTTTTTCCGACATATTTTTTTTTCAATTTTTTTTTACTTTTCATGAAAAAGACGAAATTTAGAAAACCCATCCGAAAATCAAAAATCGTATAACGAAATATTGTAGATATCAGTATGGAGAATCGAAAGCAAAAAACTGCAGTGCTCTTACTTCAACCAAAAAACAGGAGTAGGGTTTTTGAAAATGGTTCGAAATTTATTCGAAATTCGAATAACTCGTTTTCTATGGACAACAAAAACGAAAGGGAATTCAATTTAATATATACATACAAATTTGCAGAACCATAACTTCAATAATAAAAAACTTTTCAAAATTTGGGGGAGGTCCCCTTCACCCAAGCGTAGACTCGTCCTGTATGAGTGCCACATCCAGTGATCAAGCTTGGGTGGCTCCGCTTGGCTTGCCTCAGACAATAGTGAATACGAGATTGGTGGGTGTTAGATCTTCATTAATATAAAGATTAGGAGGCTTGGCAGATCTACAAGCCCTTATAATATCCGCCTTATTATTTTGCTCGTGAAGCTTAATCATAATGCGTCTCCTATCCGTATTCTTGTTTTTTGTCTTTTGGCCAAGACGATGGGCAACAGCTATTTTTTCAGGAGGTAATGAATAATTTAATCTATTTCGAAGTATTTCACAAGCTACTCGTCTAGTATCTTCTCCCTCTAGGGAAACTGCAGGCAAACTGTCACCCGAAAAGATTAGGCTATTCGCTCGATTACTAGTTTCAACATCATCTACTCTCTCTTCAAGCGAGCGTATATCCCGCTTCAAGGTAGAGACAGTCATCTCAAGTTCGTGAATTTTTTTCTCCTTTTCCCTTAATTCTGAAAGGACTTCAGTTTTAAGTTCATTGAACTTCTCCTCGATTTTGAACAGTAAGTATCGACAAATTTCACCGCTTTCCTCAGATAAGTTAAAATTCTCATCAGATGAGTTAGGATTAGAGGAAGCTGATTCCCGAGAAACCGGTGGAATTGCAGATGTAGACGTGTTAGGTTTATTCTTCGGAGGCATTTCATCTGGACACAATCCCTAGATCGTTTATACAGCACAATTTTGTCAACAAGGAAACGTTTTCACTTCACTAGGGCTTTCAGGGATCACAAAGTAACGTTCACAGACAAGTTTTTCACTTCACTAGGGTTGAACTGACAAATTTATGTCCATTGTCTTGAGTTTATCAGCCTAGGGTGCACGAAGAAATAAAAAAATATAGTAGTCAGTCAGACCTTTCCCCCATCCGTCGGGGCCGTCCAGGGTTGTTCGGGTTTCATCAGTGAATAGTACCATCTTCATGTCTGTCTTCATGTGTTTTTTAGCCAATTGCAACCGGGATTTCTTGTGTCTGGGCAACAGCTAGAGGGCGTTGTTTTTCAGGTGAAACGTTAGCCGACATCCAGAATCTGATCGTTTTTTTTTCTTGGTGAAGGGTCAGCATGAAAAAGCTTCACAGTGTCAACAGGCGACCTAGTGAGATGGCCATATCCTCGTTATCCGTTCCTTTAGCGATTTCTTTAATAATGGTTGATTTTTCGTCATCAGTTAGACCTTTAGCTCGTCCCATTTTGCAAAAACTGAATCTAAGCTATTATAACGAAAATTATTTAAATTTAAATAACTTCTGAAATATAAAAGGAATTAAAACAAAATTAAAAGCAAATAATTTATTTCTCTGTTAATATGCCATGAAGACACATTTTACGAGACATGATATTTGCGTGACAGGAACTAATGACACATTTAGTCATTTACTCGCGTTGTCATTTTCCTGAGAGTAGCGATTATTCGGCACGAAAAAGGCATAAAAAGACATTAAAAAAGGAGTGGCTCTTCACAGACAGTGGATGGAAAAACCAACAAAATGGGATTGGAATAAATATTAAAATAACCAAATCATTGGAATACAAACAAATTAGTGATTTAGTCAATATTATGTTTTTATTTTCAAATAATCTTAATTACTCAGAGAAAACCCGATTTCTCCCAAACTTTGTTTTCTATTTCTAATCTGATCGAATTACTCTAGAAAATTTCGTTTCTACTTGGTGTTATTATATTTTGTAATTATTTAGCTCAGTTTTCTCTCTTGATTATGAACGTGTATCAAATTACTAATTCTTCCCCCTCAGAGAATACACAGAGTGCTGCACCATCTACCGACTGAAAGGCTTTGCATTGCATCTGCATTGTGAATCTGCAACTTAGGATGCAGACCTTAATTTGACTGCAGGGAAGTGCATAATGAACCTCACAAGTGAGACTTTAACCAAAACTTGAGAGACTGGTACTGTGTATTGGGATATTGTGGTACTGTGTCTTGGGATACTGTGGTACTATGAATTGGGATATTGTGGTACTGTGTCTTGAGATATTGTGGTACTGTGTCTTGAGATATTGTGGTACTGTGTCTTGGAATACTGTGGTACTGTGTCTTGGTATACTGTGGTACTATGAATTGGGATATTGTGGTACTGTGTCTTGGGATATTGTGGTACTATGAATTGGGATATTGTGGTACTGTGTCTTGGGATATTGTGGTACTGTGTCTAGGGATACTGTGGTACTGTGTCTTGAGATATTGTGGTACTGTGTCTTGAGATATTGTGGTACTGTGTCTTGGGATACTGTGGTACTGTGTCTTGGTATACTGTGGTACTATGAATTGGGATATTGTGGTATTGTGTCTTGGGATATTGTGGTAATATGAATTGGGATATTGTGGTACTGTGTCTTTGGATATTGTGGTACTGTGTCTTGGGATGTTATGGTACTGTGTCTCGGTATATTGTAGTACTGTGTCTCGGTATATTGTGGTACTGTGTCTTGGTATATTGTGGTACTGTGTCTTGGTATATTGTGGTACTGTGTCTTGGTATATTGTGGTACTGTGTCTTGGTATATTGTGGTACTGTGTCTTGGTATATTGTGGTACTGTGTCTTGGTATATTGTGGTACTGTGTCTTGGTATATTGTGGTACTGTGTCTTGGTATATTGTGGTACTGTGTCTTGGTATATTGTGGTACTGTGTCTTGGTATATTGTTATACAAAATATGGAAATGTTTTTAAGGTTTTATAGAATAAACGTTTACTATTTAAAGGATTTATTTAATTGTATGCAATGACAGATTTATTGGTAATCTATAGCTTAGATTGTACATAATTGTGGACAGCAAGTGAACAGAGAAGATGGTTCTGGTGTAGATCTCCACAGTGATCACCTGTAAAATTGGAAAAGATATGAAATGAAACAATGTCCTCTAAAAATATGGTAATATTGTGCTATGATTTATATAGTAACAAAAGGATCGATATTATTTCATAGATTGTAGTGATGCAAACACATTACTTGTGTACGCATAACTGCTCTTGCGAACCTATATAATTATGTGTAATGAACATTCACAGCTAGTTACCATTTGGCTCGCATGAGATTAACTTCTAAATCTCAAGTCTGAGTTGTGAGACAAATTCTTGTGAGTGTTTTAGTGAAGTGCATAGTGCATTATTATATGCTTGATATAGAAATACAATCTCTTTAAAGTAATATCCAAACGTGTTATTTAACCTAAATACAGTTGAGCATTGACCAGAGGCCTGAGGTCGGAACCTGTTCTAGTTGGTTCTAGGGCATGGCAATGAGTATTTAGTAGAAAGAGATAAACTGAGTAAAAAGAATCTGAAAGATAAGATAAAGAGTAAGATTCTAATCACAAGATAACCCATACAGTGGACCGTTGTAAGGTCACAGTTGATGAGATAACCCCAGAGGGGACCATCACAAGATTGCTAATTTGTATCTTTGAACTAAGTGAGTTAAGCAACAATCGTAATGATTGAACTATGTTCAGGCTGCGCCACTCAATTCACGGTAACTGTGGGAACACAATAATCTTATGACTATTCAAAAATAGCATTACGTTATGATTTTAGAGCTATTACTTATAATAGTAGCCGTATTGGCATGTAATAACGTTCGGGGTTCAATACCGAAATGGTTTAGGGAAATAGTTTTAGGTAAATAGTTATAGCGGTTAATTTCTGGCAAGTAAATTTATATTTTTAATTGTAATAATGGAGAAGGAATGGTTTTAAACATTGATTGATCAATAACACTGAACGTTGACCAGTTACCTGGTTTAGTACTTACGCACTACATATTCAGTGGTAATTACGGCAGTTGCCCAACGTCATCCCCTCACGTCACTCGCTCCGTGGTACAGCTGTCTACTCCATGTGACTAGTTAGGTGAGCTATCCTAACAGACAGAGTGTACCATCATCACAGAGCAGAAAGAGTAGTATCGGCAGTAATTTAAAGGAGTACTTGGATTTTTGGTTTTCCGTTGGCGGCTGGTTTATGATGGTTTATGCTGGTATGGACGGTCTTTTATACCTCCAGGTACATTTTAGTTTCATTTGTAGGTAATGGCTCTACTTGTTGCATCTCGTCTTTCCTGATCTAGTAGCTGTGGGCGGAACTTATATTATATAGAGGAGAGCTCTGGCAAGTACTATCGCCTAAACTTGTCAATGTGTTTTTATTGTTCAGAAATCTCCCTAAAAAATGGCTAGAAATATTATTTTCCATGATTGTGGTACTATGTCTTGGTATATTGTGGTACTGTGTCTTAGAATATTGTAGTACTGTTTCTTGGGATGTTATGGTACTGTTTCTTGAGACGATGTGGCACTGTGTCTTGAGATGTTGTGTTACAGTGTTTTTGGGATATTGTGGTACTGTGTCTTGGAATATTGCGGTACTGTGTCTTGGGATATTATGGTACTGTGTCTTGGGATATTATGGTACTTCACTTTGGGTTATTATAGTAGTGTGTCTTGCGATATGGTGATTGGTGGAACTTTGTCTTGGGTTATTCTGGTAGAGCGTCTTGAGAAATTACGATATTTTGTCTTGGGATATTATGTCACTGTATCTTGGGATTATCTGATTCTTTGTCTTGAGATAGATAACTGTAATGAATGAAAAAGCGATTTATAAACTAATAAATTATTGAGGGTGGAATTAACAATATTTAAACAAGAAAAACAATGGAAAGAGATGATGTTAAATATGAGAAAATTTGAAATAAACGAATAAAATTCGATTTTCAATCAACTTGAAGAACATGAGTGACTAGAATTATCAAGTCTACCGGTCCGACAATATATATTACCAAGTTGTTAAATACGTCAGTGAATCTGTTTGCTTAATTAAATTAGCTGAGCATTGACATTTGGCTCAGAATTCGAATGAACCAAACCGTTCTTCCACTGATATCACCTAAGTGGGAAATAGAAGATAAAGTAAAAAAATGAGTGAAATTTTGAGGAGATTTAGAACAAGAACAGCCCGGTAAGTAACACCAATAACATTGTGGCAAATAAGGTAAGGAGAGGAAATTATATAGTGAGAAGAGAAACCATCATGCTTCTAAATTATGGCATTCACTGTTGAAATAGCTCAGTTGTTTGAGAAACAAACTTCAATATCAAATAATTTTTGATATTGAAACAATGCTGGAAAAAAATCTTAGAAACTAAACACCAATTTAACATATAGAGATCATAGTTAAGTAATTATTTTAATTTAAACTGTTGATAAATCACAAAATCAGCTTCAGCAGTTTCGAGCATTCTTGCATTGTTAGAATTCCAATATAATTTTTGTGTCTTCAAACTTCAAAAGTTAGGCACTAAAATTATTAATAATGAGTGTATAAATTATAGCAGTTTTGTGATTGCCTTCATAATAACCGATGGAGAATCTGCACATTCTCGCAGTTTGAATTATATTAGAATTCATTAACATTTTACAACTGAAATAATGGATACCCAAGAATTTTATTGCCAAATCGTCCTGAAATGTAATTATCACCTTGCACAAAACTGAAAATTGGTCTGGATTCTTCTCCACGTAAGAGTTTATAAATTTAGAGAAATATTTCTTTTCGTTTTCTATATCTAAAGACAATGAAATATCAATTAAGATAATAGTATAGCAATTTACTGAAGCACTCTTAGCTGAAAGGTTGACATAAAAGATAATTGTTGGTTTCAGAAATTCATTAAATTTGAGGGAGAATCAATTATAAGATGAAATAGGTACATCTGAGATCTAACGGATGAATCCAATTACCTACAACACAATTTGCTTACAGACATAATTAATCTGCAAGTGTATGAAGATGATAGCGTACGATACTATGATATTCAATGAGAATAATGAGCTTGGAGAGTTATATTTAACAGGATTTATCGTTTATTTATTAATAGACATTTAGTTCTATGACTATCATCTAACATATGACAAATGATTTATTTCATTCACATTAAACTGATTCTGTTTTGATCTGGGTTTAATATCTACATTCGGAAAACCTAGAATTTATTTATTTATTTGTTTAGAATCTTGTTTTTCGTAATGTAATTTCCTGAAATTTGGTGTGACGATTGGTTATTATCCAGGAATCATTTGATTAGATTTTGAAAGCAATCTGGTTGAAAGTCAAGGTCACGAAAAGGTCAAAATGGATGGAAGCAACGGCGAAGGTATGCACTCTACGACAGCTCATTCTTTGTAGTTTAAATGTTGACATGATCTAAATTATTACTTTGAATACGTTTTCGCTTCAATAAATTGGATGACATTATATCATTTTTATTCCTATTAATTTAATATAAATAATATTCCAAGATTATTATAATATAAATACCGTATACAACTATACATGTAGATTTATAATTTTATTAGGTCTTCAATACATTTATAGGACTATACTTTAAACTAGTTTCTAGAAAATATATAATATTAAATGCATAAGAAACTTTCCCTCTTTCCATATAATCAATTAACTAATTAATTAATTATATAACACGACAGAATAATTATTATGATAATAGGAAATAACGTTAATGTAATTATAGCATTACATTCATTTGTGCATGAAATAAGAATATTCCATATTAAAATGCATTATATGTATAGTAAAATTAATGATAGTAGTAGTGTATTATGCTACTGTAGGAAACAACACTCTCAGAAATTTCTGTTTTATAATGCGCCATCTTTTGAAAGCGGGAACTAAAGCAACGACAATTATATACAGGGTGGGGCGTAAGTTTGGAATCAATTTTTCAAACATTAATATAATTCTTAAAAATAAGTTTCTAAGTAGGTGATAGGGTTTGAACTATAGTAGAGACACTACATTATGACGTGCCAGTGTTATTTTTTACAAAAATTTAGTCAATTCAAAAATGTCAGACAAAAGAGAAGCCATTATTGCTCTACACCGTGCCGGGAAGTCAGATTCCGTCATTTCAAAGACTCTCTCAATAGCGAGATCGACTGTTTGGAAGTGTGTGAAGCGTTTTAATGAGAGAGGAGACTTGACTGATCGTCCAAGAAGTGGTAGACCACGCTCACAACGCACCAAACAACTGATAAAATGTGCCCGAGAGAAGATCAGGAGGAACCCGAAAAGGTCAATACGATTGTTTGCCAAAACAGCTAATGTGAGTCCCAGAACAATGAGAAGAGTTGTCAAAGAAGACCTAAAGATGTCCTCCTCTTTCACCCTCCAAAAGAGACAAACTCTGTCAGAAGCTGTAAAGAAAAAGAGATTGGAGGGAAGCAAAGCACTTCTGAGAGAATTGAAGTCTGGCACGGCTGGTGAAATTGTTTGGTCTGACGAAAAAATTTTCACAGTGGAAATGGCTCACAACCGGAGAAATGACAGAATAATTGGTAAAAGTGCAAAAGACATCCCATACAACCAAAAAACTGTCCACAGAACCATGAAACCTGCTTCAGTAATGGTCTGGGCTTCTGTTTCAGAAACTTGGAGATCTCCTTTAATTTTTGTGGAACAAGGCGCCAAAATCAATGCTAAATGTTATATTGAGAATATTTTGACGCCAATGTTGGAGTCAGCTAAGGATCACTTCGGTAATGACACTCTATGGACATTTCAGCAAGATGGCGCGACTTCACATACTGCAAATGTCACTCAAAACTGGTGCCATGACCATCTTCCACGGTTTTGGTCCAAAGAAATGTGGCCTCCCTGCTCCCCAGATGTTAATCCTATGGACTTTTCGGTATGGTCCATTCTTGAATCAAAGGCCTGTGGTGATTTTTGAATTCTTAAAACCCTTATGTAATAATACATAACTGTAAATTATTAAATATATTTTTCGTTGGATTATAATATGCACTTTCATTTGCTTCCAAACTTACCCCCCACCCTGTATTTGGTGTTCGTCAAAAACATCGAAAGCAGAAGTTATTAGGTTATACTGGATCAACAGAAAAGTTATTCTAAAAACTACTCATTTCTTTTTCAATATTGAAAACTAGATTCAGTTGAGCTCTGAAACTTTCAATGCTATTTATCAACACCAAATGTTGTTTTTTCTCTAGTTTCTGCTTTCAAATTCAGATGGCGCCACAACACACTTTTGAAAAAGAAATGTGTAAGAGTAGTGTATCTTAAGGTGAATTCCAATGCGGCGGCTGTAGTCGCGCGGCTAGAGCCATGCGGTTCAACTTTTGAAGTTGAATTCCAATGCGGCGGGTTGAAGAGGCAAGAGCCACTCGGCTCTCCTTTTGGACTGCTATCCGATTATGTATACCATGTACCCATTTCCAATGGAGCGTCTACAGCAGAACGGCTGTAAACGCTGTGTCTAGTAGTAATTTTTACAGCTGCATTGTATTTTTGGAAAGTGACAAAATTTGATTCTAATTCAGGTATCTTTGGCACTGTTTCTTTCCATTCAATATAAATAAATTGATTGATATTAATAAATAGTTAAAAATAATTTTAATTAATTAAAAATAATTTTAATTAATTAAAAATAATTTTAATTAATTAAATTAATTTTAATTAATGGAATTAATTTTAATTAATGGAATTAATTTTAATCAATGGAATTAATTTTAATCAATGGAATTAATTAAAATTAATGGAATTCATTTTAAATAATGGAATTAATTTCCATTAATGGAATTAATTTTAATTAATGGAATTCATTTCAATTAATGGAATTAATTTCAATTAATGTAATTAATTTCAATTAATGGAATTAATTATATTATAATTCTGCTTGTTCCTTCCTTAGGGTACGTTCACACTACGGCGCGGAGTGGCGCGAGCGGAGCGTCATTAATGTTGTTTGGTATTCGTATGCAGAGACGCTTGGCTGTTCACACTGCGAGCAGAGCGGCGCTGCAAATAGACAATAGTATTTATTGCGCTCCGCTCCGCGCTGCTCCGCTTCGCTTGTAGTGTGAACGTACCCTTAGTGAGTACGTCCGTTACGCTTTCAGTAATTAGATATAAGCAAATGCGGTATGCATGATACAACAAACTAAACATCGTACTGATGTCTTTTATATTTTGAACCTCTTATTTTCATTGTGTGTTTCAATTTGATTATATTTAGTAAAACGTGAGGCAATTGAAAGTGGGGGAAATGAAATGGGGGAAGTGGATGTGGGGGAAGGGAAGGTGGGAGAAGAGAATGTGAGGGATAGGAATTTTGGGGAAATGAAGATGGGGGAAGTAAAGATGGAAGTAGTATAGGTGGGGAATTTGAAGGTGGGAGAGGTGTAGGTGGGGAAAGTGTAGATGGGGGAAGTGAATTTGTGGCAAGTGGAGATGGTGGAAGTGTATATGGTGAAGAGTAGAATGTGGAAATGTTGATGGTGGAAGTGTAACTGAAGGAAATGTAGGTGGTGGAAGTGTAAGTGGTGAAAGTGTACTTGGAGGAAGTGAAGGCGGGGGAAATGTAGGTGTAGGAATTGAAGGTGGGAGAAATATAGGTGAAGGAAAAGTAGGTGGAGGAAATGAAGGTGGGTGAAATGTAGGTGGAGGAAGTGAAGGTGGGTGAAATGTATGTGAGGGAAGTGAAGGTGGGAGAAATATAGGTGGGGGAAATATAGGTGGGGGAAATGTAGGTGGAGGAAGTGAAGGTGGGGGAAATATAGGTGATAGGTGGGGGAAATGTAGGTGGAGGAAGTGAAGGTGGGGGAAATGTAGGTGAAGGAAGTGAGTGAAATGTAGGTGGAGGAAGTGAGTGAAATGTAGGTGGAAGAAGTGAAGGTGGGTGAAATGTATGTGAGGGAAGTGAAGGTGGGGGAAGTCAAGGGGTGTGGGGTGAGGAACTGTAGAGCTAAAATCCAACTTGATTGAGAAAAAAATGTTGCATGGTGATAAACTGATAATGTCCGACAGTCGGTCTATCACAAAATACGTTAAACAGACACTCTATCAATAGTACCTCAGAAAGTTGGTACTAAAAGTATATAACAATACTGCAAAAGTATTTTACAACGTATTGAATAAATATATTATGCTTTTACTGAAGGGGACCAACCGACCATGGAAAAATCTCAAAGTTTTTTTATTTTTTTTTTTATAAATAGGTACCTTATAACCTTATAAATGATTGTACAAAAAATCAGAACTCTAGAGTAAGCCTGTGTGACGCTATGCCTCTAGGGAGAGGAGGGAAGGGGGTGGGTATAGCTCTCTGTTAGTTAGAATAACTCGTTTTCTTTGGGTCTAATCGAAAAAATGCTATGAACAAAAACTATAGGGATTTCAATTTTATATATGGGTACGAAGTCTGAGAACCGTTGCTTCATTAATAAATTCATTTTTCAAAAAACATGGTCGGTCCCCCATTAACTTTAGATGGCATTTTGATGCCCTTCAAAATAACTACAAATTTTGGTATTCAAACATCTAGGGCTGTCTTTTGTTTGAAGCTACTGCATTGCAGTTTTTTGCATTAGGATCTCCAGGATATTATCTAGATATATATATGAGTGTTCCGAGCCATGCTTTTGGTTCATTTTTTAGACAGTTCAACAGGGAAAATAACAATTTTCAATGAGACCACATTTACTTGATATAATGTTCATAGTACAGTATGCAGACTTTATGTGCCTGTAACTAGATATATATAAAAATAAAGTTAGCTATGATAATAACTTGGTATGAAATACAATATTAAATGAAAGCAAAATAAAGAACAATAAACTTACATGACAGTGGTGATGATTTTTAATTGTTTGGTAGCCACTAGTTTCAGTTTATTGAAGAATTAAATTTAGTAATATCCCTACTTTTCATTTAGATAGAATTTTTATCTAGAAAATACAAAACAAATAATTATTGGAATACCTATAGCAACGTAGAAACATTACTACCCAATTAGGCTGGGTATCTCACAAGAACAATGACATTACAATGAGTTTTGTTTGAATTTCTAATTATTTTTAGAAAAAAAAAATTGGTTTTGATTTGTTTTTTTATATTTCGAAAAATAATTAGAAATTCTAACAAAACTCTACTACGATACTAGACCATCCCCTGTTGAATCGAATGAAAAAAGCGCAATGCCGTAGATTCAACCAAAATAAAGCCTTAGGCTTTTTGAAAAAGGGTCCAATTCCGTTCGAAAATCGAATAACTTGGTTGAATCGAAAAAATGCCATTCAATTTTACTTATGGGTACCAAGTTTCAGAATCTGAGCTTCATTAATAAAAAAAACTTCAATAACCATGGTCGGTCCTCTTAAAAGTATCAAACTAATTTGATACTTTCAAGCCTAAAGAAAAACCTTATTCTTCTTATCATAGAAAATTACTAAAATAAATAATCATTTCTGAATATAACTGTGTACACGCATGGAATAATAATTATTGTGTGATAGCAAATACATATGTTTGCTGTCTATTGCATCTCGGGAAATACAACTATTATAACATTGATGTGATTTGTCTTGAATTAGTAATGATTACAAGTATTTCAGTAATGAGAGAACCTACATCATTAAATATTTATCATAAATAAAGAAATAACATATATTCCTGTTAAATATTATAATTGGCAAAATACTAATTGTTATTGAAATTGAATATTATTAAGATTCTAATATATTTAAATATTTCATTTATTATTGAAAATATAATAAATTAATAAGTTTTAACTGTTTTACTCAACTTATTATTATAATAAGTTAGGTCAAATAAGTTTTTTTTAGGAAATTAATTTTTTGTTTTGTAATAATTTTTTTTTTACAAATTTCAAAAGACGATAAGTGTATGAGTGTATATGATAGAATGAAAATGAAGACAGTTTCAGAATCCTTGAAACATCTTGAAGAAATAGAAAAGAGGACTTTTTCAAATTTATTTCTCGTTCTCTTTTTATCGAAGTTCAAAATCGAAACTTTGAGTTTTTTTGAATTTTTTAGCTAGTCATCAAAAAATGCTTATAAAAGAAAAACCAGATAGAAATTTGAAAATCCCCTCTAGTAATAGTTCGAAATGTTCCAAGGATTCCAAAAATGTCTTCGTTTTTATTCTAGCATATACACTCATACACTACTCGTCTTTTGAAATTTGTAAAAAAGTTTTCAAAAAATTTAAAAACTACATTTTTTTCGAAAACTAAAGCAAAATCGAAAAAGTTACACGAATGAAATGTGTTTCTTTTTTCAAAATTACAAATACTGAAGAAATTTCAGAACGATCAGTCCAAATATAAAAAAAGTTCTTTCAAAATTGAAATGGCCCTTCTTATGACATTATTATATTTATGGCATTTATGGAATTTATGTCGGTATTATAGGTAATTCACAGGTAAAATATTAAAATTAAGCATTCATATCCCATATAGATCACAGAATAACTTAAAAACATCATTCATAATTCATCCATAGTGATAAAACTGACATTTTACTTTATTATTTCATGTTTTTTATTTAAAATTATTGTGTATTTTCCAATTAAAAAAGACGAGAAGTCAATGAGTTTTCAAGCTACAAGAAAAACAAAGACAGTTTTAGATTCCTTGGACATTCCTAACAAATCGAAGAGGGCTTTTTCAAATTTCTTCCTCGTTCTCTTTTTATCGCAGTTCAAAATCGATTTATTTTTAAATTTTAGTTAGTTATCAAAAACGGCTAATAAAAAAACAGGAAGGAAATTTTAAAAACCCCCTTTTTATTCGTTCAAAATGTTCCAATGATTCCAAAACTCATACACTTCTTGTCTTTTGAAATTAAAAAAAATTAAACTTCAAAATCTACATTTTTCCGAAAACTAAAGCCAAAATCGAAAAAGTTACATGAATAAAAAGTTTTTCTTTTTTGCGTAGTTACATATACTGTACAAATTTCAAAACGATTGGTCCAAAAATAAAAAAAGTATTTTCAAACGTGGGTTGACCCCTTTAATTAAACTGATTTGTAGAAACTGTTTATATAATTCGAAGGATTCCATTGAGTGTGTCAACTGAGGTTTGACAAAAAATAGAAACATCTTGCAAATCTTTCGTGGAAGAGTTACAAGTGATGTGTATCGCCTGACGAACAGTTTAAAATGGAAACTGTATAGTTATATCAATTCAATATAACAGTTCAGACAATTCTCTCAGACAATTCGTTATTCGACATGTCTTGTATTTTGCTCGGGGCATTTTCCCGTGTCTTTCAAAGGAAGTGATTACTTTTGAGACAGTACCTCTTGTAACGCCAAACATTCGGGCTGTTTCCATACGAGTACCACCAAATAGGCCTCTTTTAAAGTCCGAGAGGTTTGCCATTGTTAAAAGGTTATAACTTATTGTTAAAAGTATCTATAAAAATGGCTATCTTAAATATTCGATTAAATATTCACCCAGGAATGACCAGCGTGCCTCAGAGGCCTGGTCCGGTTTTAAATATTGATGCATAATTTTGAAACTGAATGACTTAAGCTGTTGAAACTTTGTGACTTTCATTTGTTCTTTGACGTATTTATTCATCGTATAATTATTATCTCAGTGAAAATAATGCAACAAAATTTGTTCCACACCGTTTTACAAATTTTTTGATATAATGGGCCTCTGGAGCTCGGATGAAAAATAATCGCTCACATTTTTCATCACACTAGAAACATCACTTACAGGAATATTAGCTATTTTTTGCTGTAAATTACAATGTGACTCAACAGCAGAAGTATGATAATGAAATGTTATAAAACTTAATAAAAAACTAATGTGTTGCATTATCTTAATTGATTTTGTTTAAAAATACCTCAAACTATAAAAAACTCTGATTTCCAGAAACTCGAGTCAATATTTAATAGTAAAAAATATAATTCCTTTGTGAGAAGTGGTTCAGGCCTCTGGTCATTCCAGGGTTAAACATCTTCAATTATGATTCCAAAATGTTTCGTATATCCCCTGAATTTGTGAACGTAAAATCAACTTTCCATAACTTCTGAAAGTTTAAATGGGTACATAATTACATATCAGCTAATTGCATATATTATTTTAAATTTTTTTATTCATTATTGGAGCTTAAATTTATTTGTGTAGAAAATGGAGTTGAATTTCAGCTGTACTACTAAATATTGAGTTGAAATTTATTATAACTGTTTATTAAATTATAATAATCTCTTCATAGTTTGAAGTTTTCATTAAAACGAGGGATTCTTTATATATTTCATTTAAACCTTCCAATTGCAGAGATTAAAAATGAAGATCAGTTATATCTAACAATTATAATTCTACATAATTTCAAGATTTTGCGACGTAAACTTGCCTGCACGTTCTGCAGATTTTCCACCTTTAAGACTTTTTCCTCTGGGGCTATTTAAGGAACAACAAACCATCTTCACTTCAAGATCCGAATTCACAGACCAATGTGGCCACTCTCCGCACTGTAATGAAGGCAGCGCAGAGCAAAGAGTACCAGGACGGGCTTCAGAAAATATATCAAAGTAAAAATTCCGTAATAAAATTTTGTAAAATTGTGCATTTCTGAATAAATATCCTCATTCTCATAAGAAAATGCAATGATATTTGAAGGCAGATGGAGCACATCCAAAGATCTCTATTTTAAAAATTGATGCATACTTATGAAACTTCAACTTCTCCGCTTTAATGATATGTTTTTATATTGTCACAATATAATTGTAGAAGTTACAGATGTTTATTTTGACAATTAAATAATTGTCACCCTGTAATAGACCAAGGGTTTTGAAGTGGTCGATATCGATCCCTCAGAATCAATTAGTGTTTTCTGGGGATCAATAAACACGGAAGAGTCACGAGGGATAGATGCCGCTAGAAGGATTAATAATTGAACATTGTTGGGTAAAGAAAAATGTTGTTGTTTTCAGCTACTAAAACATAATTTAAAAAACGGAGGAAAAGACAGAACCTGGGAAAACTGTTGTGATTTGTGACTAAAACTTTAAAAAAATCACCCTAATATCAAAGTCTTGCTGCGAGTTTATCAAGCTTATTCACCCCATGAAGCTTTAAAGGGTGTCGATACCCTTCAAAGTTCTTTTATGTATTAATAATGTGAAAGTTTAAAATCTTGGTAACCACGTGGTGTTTGATAAGGCAAATAACTATGAAGGTGTCGACGAGGTATAATGTTTGGGACTCCTGATATAGATTGTTAATTAATATAATTATTAAAATAAAATTTCAATCTTATGCCAAGTAATTCCATGATCGCACGAATAAACATCAAATCATGTTACTAGTCAATGTCAACTTTGTCTATAACATTATGCAACGCAAAAGGACAAAACAAACGTCTTAACTGTGCAAAAAAAAACATTTTATTCTAGGGCAGTAAATTAAGCAGCGAGGTACTGAAGTGTACAAAATTCTAAAACATTGAGCAATAACCCTTTGTTTTACCAATACAATACCTAGTTCTTACTAGCGCTTTAACGGACTCATGAGTCATGACTCATCGGAGCACTTCATAAAAACAGTTAAAATGAATGTAATTCATCATATGTACATGAATAGCTACAGGTCTTCAGATACAATAAAACAGCCCTATCATATTTAACTTTCACCAGGTCAATTCAATTAAGATTAAAATCCCAATGTGGTGGAGGAGTTTGTAATCATTTACATAATGATTACATTTAATATTAATTGTTACCGTAAAAGGCATCATTGACAAGTTAATTTCATTCGTTAAATTGAATGAAATTGGTATTCAAATAGCGAGATTCAATTTTTTTCAGAAAAGTAGGATTCAAATTGTATTAAATTATTGAGATGTCAGATATCAATGAATACCAATTCCAATATTACCTTGTACAAAAACTTTTAACGAATATATCTTTGCATTCAGAGTTTCTTCCCAGTCTCATCTTAATTCCACGGATTTTCTCAGTTCTGAAAGTTCCTCCCATTGTTCTGTCGATTTGTTAGGCTCCTCGAGAGTAAAAAAGCCATGAAATTCAGATGAGAAAAATAGAAAACTTCTTGCGTTGGAATCGAGGGAATTAGTCGCAGTGAATCGTGAATACGGGATTTTACCAATTTCCAATTTTGGTAATGGTTGCACCTGATCTTTGAAATTGAAATGAGTGACTATTATATGTAGAATATCTACCCAAGAAGCCAAATCGTATTCAACTTTCTTTTACACTACATTCTTTATTTCGAAATTTGTTTTAAAATATTATTTGTCATTATATAAATTTAGACTACTAATAATATTATTTAAAGTTAACTTGGTGTCACAAAAGTGAATGTTTTCACATTTCATGATGGTTTCCCAAACCATATTTAAAATATTAACAGTTTGTGCCAAAGATATATCTGACAGAGTTTGCCTTTGGATCGGAAGAAATATTTATAGAATAGAAATCATTGAGAACACACATAGAAAAATAATAGAAACTGTAAGATGTCTTATATTTTCTGGTGGAATATTAAAAGAAATTTTTTTTTTGGAAAAGTGAAATTTTCGAAATTTCGAAAGATTTCAATAAATAAATTCTAAAATCAATTTTTTTTCGCTGCATGTTGTAGAGCATTCATAGAAGCATCGAAAGCAAAAAACGCTGTACCATAATGTTCCATCCATTTGGATGAAATTTTATTCATATATTTAGCCAAATAAATATTACTTTTAAGATAACTTCCACCCTGTTATACTGCAGAGTTTATAATATATTGTTGAAACCAAAATCTGTATTCGGTGTTGCTTGAGATTTTCTGAGCATTGTATGTTCAGCACTGATCATAGGAAGTATAGCTTTCCAGACAGTAGTAGGCTATTTCATGGTAGGTATTATTAGATTAAGGTTTCTTGATTTGTGATTTTTAATGATTTTTGCTTAATTTTATATTTTGTGTTTTTAACTCTAGATCATGCTAGCCTAGATGAATGAGCTAACCAGTATGTGACTTGTTTTGGTGGATAATCTGAGACGGTTAACAATATTCGGTTAGTTTCTTTTTAGGATGTTTCCAATTGCTATATCTGTTCAGTCTCTTTGTTTAGGGTATTTTATACCTGCTATGTTAGTGTAGTATGTCTAGAACTTGCTACTATTGATATTAACTCAGCTATACCTTTTATGTACGCTTTAGTGAATGATTTCAAAAGTACAGAATCAGTCCACTGCTGCATATACGTCGTTTCACTTCCCAGTCCACCTGACTTCACATTCGATTCGGGTGGAACATTAACTTCAAAACTTTGGGAGTAATACGTTTTTTTCCAAATTGGTTCAAAACTCGTGTTACTCGCTCGAAACTCGTCAATTCGAAAAAAATTCATAAATGCAAAAACAAAACTAAGTTCAATTCTATATATTTGTACAAAGTTTCACAACCGTAGCTTCAATAATAAACACGATTTTACAAACCTGGGACTGTCCCCTTAAAAATTATAGACTGCATTTGGTATTCTAAATAAATATTTTTCATATTTTGAGCGATACAAGTTATCAAATACGTTAAAATTACAAATCGATACTAAAGAAATAACGATACATGTTATCAATCTGTAATATTCGAAAGAGTTAGTTTTCTAAATTTATCTTTCAAATTCGCAATTATATCCCACTTTATAAAATAAAAGGCCAAGAAAGTTTTTATTGCACTCTGGAAAAAACAATAGCAAAAAATCAATTATTTCAAAGAGTTAAAGTAAGGTTTTTTATTAATCCAACTGGAAAATTGAACCAATCAAAACACCATTTAGATAGAGGTGGGAAACTGAGGCAGACGATCCAAACACAACTACTCCAGATTATAGAATATTTACTATATAACCATTGATTAACATGATAAATAAGTTTAATAGAGATACAATAAGTTTAGTTTAATTGAACTAATTAATATTTTGTAATACTTAATTATTAACACAATTTAATCACATACACCAGAGCTGTGAATACCATATAGGATAATAATTAGAAAAAATATTATGAAGATGCATCATATATGTTGCTATATTTGTTTGCTAATATATGAATAAATTAAATATTGTGAAAAAGACAGCAATGTAACGTGATTGAAACTATAAATTTTTGTTTCATTCATCTATTTTCTCAAAATATTCTAGATTATAATTAATTATGATTTGTACCTATCTCGATCCTGAACCCTTTGATATCGACACCATTTCACCAGCAGAAGAGTGACGTAACTAACTCCGATCTTCCATGCGTTCTGGTGCAGATCCTCCACTTGTCTCTTGATGAGCTCATCAGATGGAGTGGAGGTGGAGTCTCCTCCACAAGAGCACCTCAGAGCCCTCAACTGGAGAAAGAACTATGAATTAACCTACTGTATTGAAATATGTATTAACCCAATTTTTTTGGAGACAGTAAACAGCTAGAACAGAAAACAACAAATCCTTATAATATGAGATAAGAGGAGTTTATGACAGTAAATTAAGTAATTCATCGTATTTAGATCTAACTTCTAATTATATGTATATTTAATTAAAAAGTTCTTTCATGTGCTTATGCCTCGTATGCACTATCGAACAGTGTGCCAACATTTATGAATTTGTTTGTTGGTAATGTTTCAGTTTGATGAATTTGTTTTACTCATTACAACAATAATAAAAATGTAGTTCATTTTAAATCGTAGTTTTGGTTATATGTATAAATTTCATATCCTAAACTAATCATATCATAAACCTAACCTAACCAGGCTAGAATCATTTGATATTTTGCAAGGAGTCGTGTTTTGCAACTGGGGTATAAAGACCGACTTTTAAATTCATTGATCCGACTCCTCACATGGTAATTCTTTCAGTATTCCTACGGGGAGAAATTCAGGGGAGATAAAATACATTGATAAAATATTATCAATTATTATTATTACGTTTCACTTCACTTATAATATCATCTTTGAAGCAGAATTATTATTATGACACGATAATAATAAACAATCTGACTATTTGAATATGCTACAGTAATTAAATAATCGAAAACAACCGTAAAAAAAACTGGGAAACTTTATGATAACATACAAAAAAATACTTTTGAAACAATATATAAATATTATTCCGATATGTATATATTTTATATTCTGAAATTTTAAAACCAATCCATCGTTACAGAACCATTTTTCACGCAACTTCCCATCACTTCAAATCACCAAGTCCAGGTGAAGACAGAAGACTCATGAAAATGTCTCACAATATCACCAGACCAATTTTAAACCTCTGGAGATTTTATGTGCGGAATACATTTTGGTGAGAGACAATTTGGTCGTTGGTGTAAGATGATAATGGATGAAATACGCAGGCAGGAGATAAGTTCGTTATAGGGAGAGTGGTGCAATATTGCAGTTTGAGATTAGATAAACAATATACTTTGAGATTAAAGGGAATATAGAATTGAAATATGATAGGATATTTATATATTACAGAATTAATATGGAAAAACAATAAAGTGGTTTGATATTTTAAATCGCTATGGCCAATATAATTACTCAATTCAGTGGGTTTCCTTCGCATAGTGTATTATTATTCCTTTATTCACGTATTCTAAAGGATAATCATTTTTGATTTGGTTTATTAAAAGAATAGATGCTCTCGATTTTTCAATATATTTGGAGGAATCTTGAGGAATCATTAGTGCAAAGGTGACTTAATTTTGATGAGAATTTTTTTCTTTCTCTTCAAATTATCATGAACAAATTGCAGATATCCACTGGAGTAGAGAATAGTTTTATGTGAACAATTCTTCATAGAGTTCTCCCACGTGAATGTTCACCACTTTATTCACCATTCCATTCACCACTTTATTCACCTTTTCATTCACCACCGTTACTATGGTTTGGTTCAGAGTATCTTGGCTGCTTGTCAAGTCTAATTATTCGTTTCTTTATTCAGTAATTGGCAGAGTTTACAAATCACTACTCTCAGAATATCGTAAATTGGCACAGAAATGAGTAACGAAGAAGTACTCTACTCTAAAACTTATAGTTCTTTCTTCGACAAGAAATGGAGAATGCGATTATTCATCTATTTATTTGATTCCATCATGAAGAATGAAATATATTAATGATGTTTAATTTTAATGATTTTTTTTTTTGATTTCAAATCAAAGAACCAGATAGGTTTATTATATCTTTTTATCCTAGATTCATTATTGAAATAATACAATGTTGTGAACACGAAATTAATTTTATTTTGGTCATTAATCATTTAATTATTATCAATTGCACAAATTGAATATCATATTTAGTTATCGTATATGTTATAGTATAAATTTAAAATTAGTTATAATGAAAATATACAATAACTAGATTACACGCACTCGGTAGAGCGCATACCTTTGCCCCCGTTTATAAATGACCTTGGCCTCAACCTTTGACCCGTTCGCTTCCAAAATTCAATGAACTGGTTCCTGGATAATTACCAATCGTCATACAAAGTTTCATGTAATATGGTTGACTACTTTTTGAGGTATTGAGTGATAAATGACCTTGACCTTCGACCGAATTGCTCCCAAAATTCTAGCAGATGGTTCCTGGACATTAGCCAATCGGCCCACTAAGTTTCAAGCAATTTGGTTAAAACTTTTTGAATTGTTCAATTATAAATGGACTTGACCTTGATCTTTGACCTTTGACCTGATCTATCCCAAAATTTTACTAAATGGCTCCTTTACATTGACCAATCGTCCCATCAAGTTTCATGTAATATGGCTGAATACTTTATAAGTTTTGAATGACCTTGACCTTTGACTGGATCACTTCCAAAATTCTACCAGATTGTTACTGGACAATGACCAATAGTCCATTCAAATTTCGAACAATTTGGTGCATACTTTCAGTTAAGCGAATAACAAGATGATAAATAAATAATTGCCGTGTAAAATATAACCTTTCTGCCTTCTGCAGAGGTAATGAGCGCAACCGATAATCTGAAGATAATTCTTTAATTATTTTCCAATGCTAAATGACTCAATGGGAATAATCTCCTGTATGAGATAATGATATTTGAATGGAGTATAAAGCCTCTCTTTCGAACCACTGAATTATCGCATAAAATGTTCAACAATGTCGGCTAATGCGTCCATTGTGTTGATGAGATTTAAAACCTAAAAAACAAAAAGAAATAACGTGTAACTACATCAGAGGATGTGTTTCCACTATATTCGTATTAACATTGGAGAAAAACAATTTTCTTCCATTATATTGTAGATGTTAGTAATTTCATGTAAATAAATAACATCAGTCTGATATTAAGTAAATTTATATTAGCTCAAATATAATTAAATTTTGGTCCGAATATTATCTTTCACTCATTAATTTTACATTTTGGAATTGAGAGACAAACGTTCATATCTCGCACAACTTCCTAGTGGAATAAATATCTCGAGTATGGATGTAGATAAAGTCTACGGTAAATGCTAATAATATTTGACTTACTAATAATAATCTACGGTCAGTTATTGTCAAGCAATACAGTGTTTTATTTATTCTATACCTCATTACTAACCTCAGCTCTCAGTCTAGGGACAAAGTTAGGGAGAGTTCAAAAATCTTATTTCTGAATTCAATAAATAATTTGAAGTTTTGAAAACACTGGTTTTTGCAACTACTTTCAAACCAATATACTATAGAAATTTGAGACATTCGTGTGAAAATTCTTCTTGTACCTCTACTATTGACATCAATTAGTTCACGTCATCAAGAATGACTTAGACTGGTTAATTGATGTTACAATTTCTGTGCATTCCACAGCATGAAATTCTATTTGAGTATTGTTTAAGTATCCAACCTTAGTTATACGAAATTATCGGCAGTCACAGTCTAGTGTGATATTTGAAAGCTAACTCTTCATTGTTTATTATAAAATTTACATTTGATTTCAATTTCACATGTTATAGCTTACAGATGAATTAAAGAATTCCCGTACCTTATAAATTGATATTAAAATTCCCATTTCATGTGAATTAATTAGCAAGATAGTAGATTTGTATCTAATTAAGTTTGTTAAGAACTGTACTTCTACTTTATGCTCATGTGAACTTCTGTTCGGATAGCTACATATAGATTGAAGTTTGTTCACCGTGTAGAGAATAATTAACCGATACAATTTGAGAATTGTCTTTCGTATCTTTGATTAATGTAGTATTACGTTCTATTCAATGTATTAACACGGAGTTTTCCAATAAATTTCAAGAGCACCACACGCACATTAGTTCAGAAGATCAGCTGATTTTCTTAGTCATCAATATTGCAAAATATTTCCCCCTTTTCTTTGATGATAACTATTGGTCATTCGTAATCCTTATCCTGTTTCGTTATTGTGATTATATTTGATTAAGAATTGAAAATAAAAATCTATTACTTGAACGGTAAATGGTTTAAATTTTTATAAATTGATCAAAGACTTATTTAGGAAATGTATATTAATAGGAGCTTACTTTATTTTTCTAACCTATATTTTAATTTGTTTATTTTTTTTCAATTTTTCGCCATTCAGGAAAGATTTAAATTGTATATTCTTAATTGGAAAGATGAAAGGTGATATTTAATTAAAGTGAAATGTAATATAAAGTCCAAGAATCTAAAATTATCTGATAATCAAACTCGCTCATAAATAATTTTTCTATTGCAATAAAGTAATTAAACTCGAGAGAGAAGAAGGAGAGCATCACAAAAGATGCGTGAATTTGAAGAGAGAGAAGAATTGTTTCAATTTTGTCTAGTAATATTTCCTCCAATTATGAATATAATATAATACTAATATATTTATGCAACGATAAAATTCTGAAAATTAAAATATACAATAGGGAAAAGTATTTGTATAAAAGTAGTGAGTAACGAGTCACTGTGTGTGATAGATAGACACTTTACCCACAGAAAAAATTAAAGTCTAGGTTAGTGTAATTAAAAGTAAGTACCGGGTCTAAAAGGTAGACAGATCCTTTAACCGAAATATCTCATATGACTAAAAAAAATTAGTGAAATTCTTTTTTCAATTGAAGTATAATAATAACTCCTAGAACTGAGACCAATTTTATTACTCTTATTGCTAATGAAAATGTCATTCGCACAATTATTATTTCCAAGTATTCTTGATATATAAGCAACTAGTTACTAGAGTTTACATGTAGACGAAGTCTACGGTGAATACTAATTTTTGATTGACTATAACATTCAAACACATTTCAGAGACTATCACTTTGTATCAGCCATTATCAACTCTTCCATCACATTCAAGTCAATTTGTTATCGGTAAAATTCAAAGGATTTCAACTTAAATTTTTGTTTAAAATATCGAGGCATTCTTCAGATAAGATAATTTCATTTATTTTTTTAGTGTTCTTACAATGGACACAATTGCCATCTTTGATTGTAAAATAGTGAACAGAATTCAAATAATATTTGCTTTCATAATTATATTATCAAACATCTATTAAAATAACTCCACATTATTATACACGCAAAATTGTACTCAGCTCTGATTTAAGATTACAAAGATAATTTAGATTGTTTACCAATGATTTCTTCTACCTATTGTGACACCCTTCATAACAACTGTGATGTACCATTGTTACTAACTGTAACTCAAATATGAATATAACTTTATATTTCTTCAAAACATCCTCTGAAATAACGTTAGTGCACAAGAGTGTTGAATGATGTTAAATATTTACATCCTCTCTTTAACCCTTGCTCTTAAATCCATTAAGATACCATCGCAGGAAATTCTTCTTGTACAAAAGGTTAATTATTGAATATGTGGGCCTAGCTATCTAATGTGTAGTTCCAATTCGAAAATAATCCTAGAACTGAATGATCTCAAGTCTTATAATCTAGGGTCTCGATAGTACTAGCCTAGCATTTAAAGGATAGACTCCTATTAAGGTGAATATTGTCCCCACTTTTCGATTACTTCTCCCATAAACCATATATGCTAAACAGTATATTTTATATTTGTGCCAGATAAAATTGAACTGGATAAAAAACAACTTTCGTACCCTGAGTGATTGATAGACATCAATTAGTTCAGGTACTGAATTAAGGAAAAAAATATTAGCAATTGATAACTTTGAAGTGATACATTCACTTATATTATATTTAAAATCTGAAAGTCTAGTGCCTTTTCTCAAACCCCTGAAGTGATTATAACAACATATCTTGAAGATGTGCTGAGTATATGACTAGCATATTCTGTAATTGATTGAAGAGAAAAACTGAATTGAAGAAGCCATATTGCTATGCAGTTCCTACACTCAGAACATCAAAAGAGAAACTACGAAAGCTGCTTTCTCTGTGGTAGTTTCTGCTTTCATTAGTTCTGCTTTCATTAGTTCATTGAAACGTGAATGCCTTGCATTATTATATATTTATTATAATTTAACATACACTATAAAGCTGAATTTTCATGTTGAAATATTCAGGACGCAAATGTACCTAATTCTTGCATGAATGCTAATAAAGCAGTCATTAATTTTCTCTTGAGAGTAAATTTCTCTTCATCTAGTATTCCATCTCACACTCTTCCTCAGTTCACTTCATTAGTCTCTTCATTCTCTGAGTATGACAGACTTTAGTAATGACATTCAATGTAGTCTCCACATCACAAACACGAGCAAACAACATTATAGTCACACAGTTACACTTTACCATTCAGCCTCCGCATCACAAACACGAACAACAAACAACTTTATAGTCAAACAGCTATACTTTACCATTCAGCCTCAAAATGAAAAGGTATATTGTTTTATATAACCACATTTTTCCATTATCACTTTACACCATCAATAAAATTGTCACTCACCAAAATGTATTCCGCGCATAAAATCTCCAGAGGTTTAAAATTGGTCTGGTGATATTGTGAGACATTTTCATGAACCCTAACCTGGACTTGGTGATTTAAAGGGAGGGAAAGATGCGTGAAAAATTGTTCTGTAAGGATGAATTGGTTAAAATATTGAACAGAAATATAAGTTATAGCCTAATTTAAATGACATTTTTAAAATAGTAGTTTAGTATAGTATATTTACAAGTAATTTCCTCACATTTAGAGCGGACAGCTGGAGTTCAGTCCACTAAAGAAACATTTACATATAAATAAAAAGAAGTCCTTGTCCCAATTAAGTCCATAGCTTCAAGTGTTCATGTAAAGGAAAATATATTTAATACAATAGGTTGAGTAAAATAAGACTCAAATGAACTTATGTTAATACCTGCGTCCTTTATATGATGCTTTGATTAAGAATATTCATTGTTACGTTCATTTTATATAATCTTTTCATTAAATATTTAACCCAAAACTATAAAGTAAGAAATTTTACTTCACAAACGATATTAACGAGTGAAATAGAGGTTACTTAATTATCGAGAATAGTAATGGATTATTTATCCCAAGTTTTTAGAATAATTTAGAAAAGTTCCTAACATCATTCCACGGATTTTCTTAGTCCTGAAAAGTTCATCCCATTGTTCTGTCGATTTGTTAGGCTCTTCGAGAGTAAAAAACCATGAGATTCAGATAAGAAAAATAAAAACTTCCTGCGCTGGAATCGAGGGAATAAGTCGCCGTGAAACGTGAATACGGGATTTTTTTTTACCAAATTCACCATTTTAGGTATAGTGGTTGTATTTGTTTTTTGAGCGGTACCACTTTTAAAGATGAAATCAAGCAAAACCATTGATGGAATTTACAAACTATTCACATTTTACATTTTATGGCCATCTGATTTTTATCTCAATATTAGAGCATTCTAAATTCAAACATTAAAATATTATTATCGAATGCTGAAGTACATATTTATAATAGAGGTTACATCAAAAAAGGGGAAAAAAATGATGAAACGTAAAATTTCAATTGAGTGCCGAACAATTATATTACTTGTGTGCATCTTTTCAAGGTTAAAATATCACAAAAGTTGCAATATCATATTATGACAGAAAGTCTATTATTACCTATTATTTTCATTATCAATTTGATCGAAATTTTATTCAAAATAATGGCTTTCTTCTAATCGTGATGCGGATTAAACATCAATAATAATTAATTCATTCTTGATAATCAAACATACTTTAAATGTAGCAAATACTGGAAGGTTGAAAAGTTAAGGTAATTAAAACCATAAAAAATATATTTATCAGAATCAGAGTGACTGTACTGTACCATATAATGCAATAGATTGTGTGATGGCTGAGGTTGTTGTAGTCTATTTGCTGCTGCAACAATTACAGTCCCAAACATTTATGAGAGCAGCTGGTAAATATTGATGATTGGAAATGTCTGACTAGAGATGATTGGAAATGTCTGAATAGCTGAACCCGTGAAAATTTCACAATTTTATAAATATCCTCTTGGTGGATATGAGACGGACGGAACAATCTCATATGCATGTGACGGGCAAACCGATTTTTATCATACGCGGTCGGCCTGTCTGGCTTATTTTATAATAGTATATGCATGCAAATTATCATTCATAAATGACCTCTTTGAGGATATAAGATCTTGGTGTACTCTTGGTGTCTTTGAGGACATAAGTAATGTCACCAAAGGATATTTATAAGTAATAATCAATATACGATTATGAAAAGCCATGTCAGTTGGTAAATAAGTAACAGAATTGGCAGACCAGATTAAGAATTCCCAATTCCGTGGAATTTCCATGAGTCTACCTTTTCTGAACTTTTTTAAAAATATTAATGATAGAAATTTGAAACTTCACATACGTTTGTATCATGACTAATGCAGAGATTCTTATTTAGGAAATTTTTTGTACGACCCCTCCTTCTCTCTCCACCCGGGTGGGGATGGGGGAGAGGTACTTCGTGAACATTGAGATTCTTCACAAAACTAAAAGAGATAGAAGCAATCCGGTTTCGGAAATTGATTCCTGAGACATTTTTAAATAAATTACATATGAGTTTCTCTTATTTTTTGCATTATGTTTTTTTAATATTTTGGAAAAAAAATGGAATTTACAATGAAAAATTCATTTATTTTATTCTTTAGAAAAATCTATATGCAATAAATTGAAATAAAATCTTAAATTTACAATGTACCGTATATATCACTGATCATTATGCAATTTACAGATTTTGTCTAGATTACCTACAACAAAAGAAATAGGCTTTGGAAGTTGGAAAAAGGCTACTTTTCAATACAGGGCAATAATTATTGAAACATCTAAATGTGTTTTAATCTGCGCTCAATCAATTCCTTTTAAGACTTGCAAAAGCTACTTTGAAGTTCAATAAATCCAATTTTAGCCTCAGAATTAAGTCAAAAACTCATTTCAGATTAGATGGAAAGTGCTAATGCATCACATTAACTGCCTGGAGAGCTCATCTAAAATCTCCAGCTGAAAGAGTATTAGGTTGGCGTCATTTAGCTTTGAATATATTGATATGGTATAATTGGTAATGTTTGGTAAGTTCACAGTTGCTGGGAATGGGTAAGTAAATCAATCCAATGCACTAATGCAAATTCCTTGGAAGATTGCACCGAATAACTTTAAGTAAATTTGATTTCACTTGAATACAATAATTTACATCCAAGTAATTTGGTTGGATTGTCATCTTATTTTTTAATTAAAGTGCCGAAATATCATATTTGTTAAAAAGATAAATATAATGAAAATACATAATAGTGCTTTAACACATTAAATTCAAGCGGTTACTGGACAATACTGGACAAAGATTTGTAATTTCTAATATGTGAGACAAAGTGGAAACAAAGTTATTTGTCTCTGTGAGAGTTTACCTAATTACTATCATATTGAATATGAACATTAGTAACTCAACGTGCTTAAAGTTTTATCAGAAAGTGTTTTTTCTATTCAACAAATCACTTGATTATAATAATCTATACTTCTAGCTTCTCTCGTGACTTTTTTCATTAGATATCTACAATCATCTTCTATTTTGAATTTAAATTCTATTCTATTTTTATTTTAAAATAATGTTTATTTTATTAGATATGTATAATACTTTTTGTAATATATATGTATAATTTTTATTTTATTTACGGCATCAGTACCTTTAATCTGACATATCATTAATGTCATATTTTCTCATTTTTATTATTTAGTTTACATTGATGATTGTATATTGTAAGTTGTCTGTGCATATTTGTATTCATTTTTTCTGTTGCCCGAAAATTCCCTTCACCATAAGTATTATATAGGGGTTTGAGGAATTGATGTTATTTTTTTCTTCAATAAATCCTTATCCTTAATAATTTTCTGCCATTTTTTTTTAAATAGTATTTATTTTATTAGAGAGCTATAATCAATTATTCCTCATTAATCTATATTATGTTTATTGTTGCTTTTGAAATTCTAAAGCAAGTTAGGTAATTTTAATTTTATACAAGTTAGTGCTGACATACAATTAATTAACTAACCATGGTTATAAAAAAAACCCGCCGATACTTGTAAATTATTTCCCTACCTTGGTATTAGAAGTTCCATCAGATAGAATAGACAGTATCTTCTAGGAATTATAATTGAGAAGAAGTATATATGTATTATTTACTTAAGATTGAACATTATTGGATGATCAATGATAAGGTTAATTACAGTATACTGTATTCTGTTTTTTTTACTAATGATCATTTTATTACAGATATCACTTTAATATTTTCTATTCGGCCCTTTTATTTAAATATGGACTTTATCCTTTCACTCTCTTTCCACTTTCTTGTACGTTATTATTCTACTATTTTTTATATTCTATTTTCATATATTTTATACATTAGGCATTTGTTCATTATGCATTTTGTCTTATAGGCATTTTGTCTGGTAGGCATTTTGTCCAATAGGCATTTTGTCCATTAGGCATTTTGTCTGGTAGGCATTTCGTCCGTTAGGCGTTTTGTCCGTTAGACGTTTTGTTCGCAGGCATTTTGTAATAGAACCCATATACGTAATATATATTAATTCGTTCAATCAGTGTGTTTGTATTTAATAATATATTAATAAATTGTTATGCTAAAGCCTTCATTCAATAACAATGTATGAGTTTTTGTTCGTCTAACCTAACTGACTTAACCTTAAAAATACAATTCCAATTGTTCACATGCATATATTTTTTTGTTCTTCTGATACAGTTTGATCGTTTTTCATAATTTCGAATAGAAGATTTTCACCCGTGAGTTTCCCTTGATGTTAGAATGACATTTTTTCTCCATGAATAGGACATGCATTCAGATGCAGAGATCAAAGATAACTGCAAACGTGATATTATTTTAATGGAATATCGTGTATGTGGAGTAATCTTATCTTTTATTGCACTTCTCCCACTCATGTTTTGACAAATAAAGTATTCAATATCAGCTCTTTTTTATAGAATATAAAATCAACACTGTAAAAATCTTAGAGGGCAGACCCAAATCACTTGATATCAAAACTGTCTGAGATATACAATGTTAACAATAAAAACAATAAAGAGGACTCGTTCACATTATTGGCATAGGATTTCCACAATTGAAGTAATTATCTGTGATTCCTGATGTCGAATTTTGGTGACTGTAAGGATTTTAAAAATTGTTAGAATATGGGAATAAATGTCTCTTGTCTATTTTATAACTCGAATCAGTAAGTTTTAAAATTATAGAATAGTCCCAATTGAGCCATGTTAGTACTCTATATACAATTATACATCCAAATTATATGTACAGAGTTAGTAAGATGTTTGTAAACATGTATATTATATGCAGCAATCCCTACTGAATGAGCAAATAATTTGAATATTTGGATGGGGAAGGATTCTCAGGCTCGAGCTTCAGCTGGAGAAATAACATCCTTAAAGTCTCCCAAATCAATTATTTGGCTGAATGTTATTAAATGAATAGATTGATTGGAAGTTATGTGAGCTGTCAGAACCTCAACTTACTATGCTTCTTTCAACTGAATATGTAATTGAAGACATTTCAAATCAGATAGATCCATATGACAATTTTTTAGTTTCCGTGCCACAATCTAGCAGTTGAGAGACACATGAAACTGGTCACTGAGACATCAACTTCAGTATACAGAATATTTTCCATTCAAAGTTGAGCAATTTGGATGGATAGGGTAATACTAGTAATGTAGCTACCTCCTGGTGGTGATTTCTTGGTATTTCATGTATAAAAGTATTTAATTTTCGATTATTAATGCATTTATGAAGGAAACAAATTTTAAAGGAATATACGTTATATATTTCGATTTTTCGGCGTTGTGGCGCCCCTAGTAGATCTAAATGAAAATATTTTTTTTTGCAGTAGACATTTAAGGATCATATTCATCATTATGCAACTTCCTATCTAAATTTTTATGTGTGAAAATTGTTTTGAAAAAATGCAAAATATTTGAATTTTGTATAATTTTTCAAATTTTCTAAGTACCGGCGCTCACCCTAAACATTTTTTATGATTTTTTAGATTTTGCACTCATCTATATTGCATTCATTCGCAACTTTTCCGTACTATTACGATTTGAAACAAAAAATAAAATTTAAATCACTCCACCCCATAATGCATAAGTAGGTCCTAGTTAAGCACTGGCACCATTAATAATTAAATATTCCACTCTACTCAACCTAATTCTCTTATCTTATTTATTTCTACTCTCTGTAATCTATATTGTATAAAGATATACAAACTTCATTCATTACCGCTGCTCTGCAACAACATGGAAGCCTTGATGTTGTCACCTTTTTCTAAGATATTTCCCAAAAGTATTTTCTGCATTAATTTATTTTGTCTCATTATGGAGCGGGATGTTTTTCGTTCAAAATAAGGTAGGAAATCTGCTTCGTGTTAACATTCCAGAGATTAATGATGTTAGACACAGCCAATCATTCTTCAATATGTTCAGTTGACCAGTAAAAACATATGGTACTAAGATCAGTTTTTCGCATTGGATATATATAGATAATAGAGATAATAAATGAAGATAATGGAATTGATTCTGTTATAGTAACATTATATATGATACCACGTGGTAATTATATTACAGGCATTCCATTATTATTGCTGAAATACATAATACATTTTTTGCTAATATATTTGTCGATTAGAGAAGAAATGTGCATTGTCGGTTGACATTTTTAGCTGTTTTTTAACTGAAATTAGTAGAATTATTTTTAATTGGTTATTTAATGTATTTCGTTAATTAATTAATATATTTGATAATAATTAAAACTTGCAAAATCTTTGGCTCGAATTAATAAAATAAAATGTTATTGCTTGTTGATATAATATGATTAGAGTAAATCGCGTTAAGTGCTATACAATGGTAACCAGATCAGTTGCCATTACATATATTCTGAAGGAACTAAAGCGCAAAATTGCAGTATCATTCTTTTTCTAAACCTAGTTCTCTAGCGATATAGCTATAATGTGACTGCAATCACCTGCGCAATACACTTGCCTCACCCTTGGTAGGTTTTGTAAATTTTCATTGCATTATAATTATTATTCTCTCAAACATGATTAAATATATTGCAATTATATGCATAGATGTTTAGATAAATAATTAATCGATCTTTGTTATTAAATAATCAATTACCATATTAATTAGTTGCTGATTAGATAACGTCTATACAGGGTGGGGCGTAAGTTTGGAATCAATTTTTCAAACATTAATATAATTCTTAAAAATAAGTTCCTAAGTAGGTGATAGGGTTTGAACTATAGTAGAGACACTACATTATGACGTGGCAGTGTTATTTTTTACAAAAATTTAGTCAATTCAAAAATGTCAGACAAAAGAGAAGCCATTATTGCTCTACACCGTGCCGGGAAGTCAGATTCCGTCATTTCAAAGACTCTCTCAATAGCGATATCGACTGTTTGGAAGTGTGTGAAGCGTTTTAATGAGAGAGGAGACTTGACTGATCGTCCAAGAAGTGGTAGACCACGCTCACAACGCACCAAACAACTGATAAAATGTGCCCGAGAGAAGATCAGGAGGAACCCGAAAAGGTCAATACGATTGTTAGCCAAAACAGCTAATGTGAGTCCCAGAACAATGAGAAGAGTTGTCAAAGAAGACCTAAAGATGTCCTCTTTCACCCTCCAAAAGAGACAGACTTTGTCAGAAGCTGTAAAGAAAAAGAGATTGGAGAGAAGCAAAACACTTCTGAGAGAATTGAATTCTGACACGGCTGGTGAAATTGTCTGGTCTGACGAAAAAATTTTCACAGTGGAAATGGCTCACAACAGGAGGAATGACAGAATAATTGGTAAAAGTGCAAAAGACATCCCATACAACCAAAAAACTGTCCACAGAACCATGAAACCTGCTTCAGTAATGGTCTAGGCCGCCGTTTCAGAAACTTGGAGATCTCCTTTAATTTTTGTGGAACAAGGCGCCAAAATCAATGCTAAATGTTATATTGAGAATATTTTGACGCCAATGTTGGAGTCAGCTAAGGATCACTTCGGTAATGACACTCTATGGACATTTCAGCAAGACGGCGCGACTTCACATACTGCAAATGTCACTCAAAACTGGTGCCATGACCATCTTCCACGGTTTTGGTCCAAAGAAATGTGGCCTCACTGCTCCCAAGATGTTAATCCTATGGACTTTTCGGTATGATCCATTCTTGAATCAAAGGCCTGTGGTAAATTCCATCGCAGTGTGGATGATTTAAAGCGTTCGCTCCAGAGATCTTGGAAGGAAATTTCACAAGAACAGTTGCGTGCCGCAGTAGGAGGAGTTCGGAGGAAATTTGAGGCTGTTATTAAAAACAAGGGGGGACATTTTGAATAAATTTATGATTTTTGAATTCTTAAAACCCTTATGTAATAATACATAACTGTAAATTATTAAATATATTTTTCGTTGGATTATAATATGCACTTTCATTTGTTTCCAAACTTACGCCCCACCCTGTATATTCAGATTTTTTTGAATAAATAACTTCAAGCTTGACTGCAAGGTACCAATAACTATCACCATTCGTTATGTCATCAAACGTTTCGATTATATTGTCACTGTGAGAAATATTTTAACATGATACGAGAGTAAATGGAATTTTTTTATTGAAATTAGAATATTTTAATCAATAAATTTATACATTATACATTAAATTTTCCACATGTAAATAAGCTTCTACTTTTAAATTTGATGAATATACATATTAAATTTATGGATATAATGTATTAATGGATCATTATTCACTATTTTTAGAAATTCAACTAATAATTGTTTTATGTAACTTAACATTTTAGTCAACTGAAAGATTGTGAATAGTGTACACACTTTATTCTCTTTCCAGAAATATATGCTATACAGGGTATAGTGAAAAACTCGAATTCGCTAAAACTTGATAATCTAACACACTCCAGCACTAATTACGAACACTATATTCAGTGTTGCAAGCATATAATATATTTGAGGCTACCTATTTAGTAAATGCAGAATACCCAACTCCACAACACGGGGTAGAAGTAAGGTAGCCAATATGTAAGTTAGGGATGAATGCAGGTTACCTATCAGAGATGCACCAGTACTAATTCAGTACTGAGTAACAGCGGACATCCAGACACTGAACCATGACTGATGTGATGGTGTAATTTAACTTTTACATGGGTAAATCTGATGTCTTTTCCAGTATTTAACCCAGTGATTTCATTCAAATTTGTTGAATGAATTACATAATAAGAATTATGTTATGCTATCTTAGTATTAAATACACTTAATGCAAGCTATATTGTGCATCATAATATTCTTATTTGCTTTTGTATATCTATCACTGGATCCATATACCTATATTATCGTATCGCATCATATGACGTGAGTAATATTAGACCATGCAAATTACTACAATATATTCGCACATTCCTCCAATTCTCTGCGATACATCACATGAAATACTCTGACGTTTGCTTCATAGTTTGATGTATTTACTCTCGAGAAATAATAGGTTGTAATATTATAAGCTATCGTAACATATTAGTCATCGACAGGCTGTCTAGAATTGAGACGCATAAGATATGATGTATCTTGTGCAATGACATATTATTGCAATATACATTAACTGATATAATTAATTATTCAATCGACACGTAAATAAAATATCAACTATTTAATCATATACTAAAGATAAACTTTCCTGGGATGAAATATTTATAGAGGATTCACCATCTGATTCATAAAGACGAAACTGCATTATATTACACATTTATCATTACTTATAATATTTCTTTAGATTAACATACAAATTTGTTTTAATCAATTTACTTCAGCCATTATGAGCTGATGTCCTGCTAGCTGGTTCTCAGTAATATTCATCAGAGTAATACAACTTCTTTCATATCAGTCCTACACAGTTTCCGCTTCATTATCCTCATTCTCTCTATAGTCTCCTCTTCATTAGCCTCTTCATTCTCTCTATAGTCTCGTCTTAATTAGCCTCTTCATTTTCTCTATAGTCTCCTCTTCATTAGCCTCTTCATTCTCTCTATAGTCTCGTCTTAATTAGCCTCTTTATTCTCTCTATAGTCTCCTCTTCATTAGCCTCTTCATTCTCTCTATAGTCTTGTCTTAATTAGCCTCTTTATTCTCTCTATAGTCTCGTCTTCATTAGCCTCTTCATTCTCTCTATAGTCTCGTCTTAATTTGCCTCTTCACTATTTCTACAGTCTCCAGTTCATTATCCTATTCACTCTTCCTACAGTCTCCACTTCATTAGCCCCTTCACTCTCTCTACAGTCTCCTCTTCATTAACCTCTTTACTCTCTCTACAGTCTCCATTTCATTAGATTCTTCACTCTCTACAGTCTCCACTTCATTAGCCTCTTCACTCTCTCTACAGTCTCCACTTCACTAGCCTCTACACTCTATCTACAGTCTCCAATTCATTGGCCTATTCAATTTCTGCACAGTCTCCACTTCAATAGGGTCTTCACTCTCTCTACAGTCTTCACTTCATTAGGCTCTTCACTCTCTCTACAAACTCCACTTCATTACCTCCTTCACACTCTCTACAGTCTCCACTTCATTACCATTTTAACTCCCTCTACAGTCTCCACTTCATTAGCTTCTTCACTCTCTCTAGAGTCTCCTTTTCATTAGCCTCTTCACTCTATCTACAGTCTCCACTTCATTGGCCTATTCACTTTCTCTACAGTCTCCACTTCAATAGGGTCTTCACTCTCTCTACAATCTCAACTTCATTAGGCTCTTCACTCTCTCTAGAAACTCCACTTCATTACCCTCTTCACACTCTCTACTGTCTCCACTTCATTAGCATTTTAACTCTCTCTACAGTCTCCACTTCATTAGCTTCCTAATTCACTTCATGCCCCGTGCTCACTACCAAACAGTTTGGCAAAGTCTTTGACAGTGTGTACAGGACACGAGGCTCAATGCGAAGACTTCCCTCCAGTTCTCAAAGGGTAGTAGGTATCTTGTCTGCAAAGTCAACTGATGAGATTATGGAGAAGTTTTGTTAGCTGATAGCATTTGGATTGAAATGAGAATAGATTAAAGGATCGTTCAGTGGTTTTGTTAGCCACCAATAATACTCTTCCGATTCAGCTGAGATTTTGACATAAGGTATGAAATGCTCCAAATCTTTTAATTTGATCTTGTAGAATTTTTATTTCCCCCCCCCTCCCTCTCCACGAAGAGTCTATAGACTCAATTGGGGTTGGTCCAACAGAAAATTTATGAAAGATAATATGTTTAGCTGGACATTACGAAGATCGTCTAGAGAGACTTTTTTTGAATTTCGATCTAGATATTTTGTTATTTCATTTTATTTATTTTTTCACTTTACACAATACAAAAAGTTGGAGATTGAATTCAAAAACAGGCTCTCTAGACGATCTTAGTAATTTCGAGCTAAACTGATTAGCTTCTATAGATTCTTCTGTAGGACCAGCCCCCATTGAGTCTGTAGACTTGGCGCGAGTACGATTGGAGTAAAAAAGTTACCGAGATAATGAAGTAAACAGAGTCGGAAGTTGAGTGTAGATTGAAGAGTGTAGTGAAACACTCACGGAGTGTTTAGTGTGGAGTGCAGGGGCAACACTCACTTAAAGTGTGATGGCCAAACTCATATAGTTGGATCTTAGCTTGTGTACCACACACTCTCCCATTGGGCCCTTATCATGTATAATGATAAGGTTCCTACTCTATAATTAAAATAATTGTTAATCTTATAGAGCTGTGTGCATACATCTGATTTTTTGTAATAGTGTTGTAAATTTATTATTTTTAGATTAACAGCAGAATTCTTGCGACAGATAACTAAAACTCAAATAGGTACCTATAGGTTGATATATGGCCAATAGCAAATTTAGAAGAATCATTCACTTGCTTAGCCTACATATATCCCTAACATTTTTTTAATAATCAGTAATGCCAATTATTGATGTTTAAAACACTGTATAGACTGCAAAAAACACTGCAAACTTATCTGGTGCGGTTTCACAGCCTAATATACTTTGCAGCCCAATATACTTTTTTATGTTATTTGTATTGATAACTATTAATTTTTTTCATTTATTTATTGAAAATTTTTTTTTCCAAAAGGAACATTAGTTTCTTTCAAAATGATGGAAGGTTAAAAATTCATCAGAAAAATAGTTTTTTTCCCAGATACCAAGTTTTGTTCATATTACATCATAAATTATTTGTATGATTTAGAAGAAATTGAAAATTTCGTGATTTTCTTGACGATATTAATTTTGAAATATGAGATTAATTAATAATATGAAATATGATGAACTGGAAAAGTCAGCGACGAATTGTCCGTAACGAATTGTCAGCGACGGATTGTCCACGTTGAATTGTCTGCAACAAATTATCCAAGATAAATCGTACTTGCGACGAATTGTTCTATCAACATTTGTTATATCTAACTACAATGAATGTTAAGAAAATGCAATATACCATTTCTACAAAATAGCGCTAGGGTTATGCTCTTCAAGTACGAGGTCTTAGATTTTTGTGTTAGGTATAGGCTCATAGGCTTCATTTACTATCACTTCTTCATTTTCCTCTTCCATCCGTGAGTGCAGCCTCTGGTGCATGTAATCCTTTTGGTGACTGCATTCTCAGAGTAGATATTCTGCATCCATTCTGCATCCATACCATCACCAACTGGTGATAAGTGACTTTGTTCATGGAGCCACTTTTCTTTCTGATTTCTTTTATTCAATTTCCTCTTGATTTCAGTAACATGGCCTTTGGTTCCATACATCAATTAATTTATTGACTATATTGTACTATTTTTCTATTTTCTTATCACGTTAGTTTATGGGACGAAATACAGGAAATACATGATTATAGTCTACAATACTGTGAAATAACTCGTATATACCATAACAAAATCCAACTCATTGAGAACATAAAGTCAGTGTGATAAATAAATTCAATCTAGGAAGTCGGTATTTTTCTCTTTCAGATGAATAAAATTACAGAATAGAAAGGGACAAAATCATTGCCACCCACAAAGTATCGAGACCTTATCGTCTACAGTGCTACACCATATAATTTATTAGAGTGAGGATCAATTGAGGCATCAGGTTGAAAGCAGACAACAGTAACTGTTGTTCTGATCTGAAAATATGAAGTCCCAAATAGAACAGTGCTATACAGATTTATGGAACTGGTGGAATGTGTTGCGAATGAGAATGACACAATATTTGTATTCAGATCATTCATTTTATGTATCCGTATTAACAGTATGAAACATTCAAAGTTAATTATTTATTATTGGGAAACACGAGCATTTGGATACATGAAACTTAAAGTACATGCTATTCCAATAAATTTAAATCTGAGTGCATGGTTTATCGATTTTAATTTTTGATAAAAGTAATATATAATGAACTGTAACATGGAACAACGCTGTTACACATGTGGATTATCTTTTGTAAGTTAAAACCCAGGGAGAATATTATGGTGGGGTCATAGAAGATTATGGTGGACAGACATTATAGGGGGCTAGATCTTACGTGATTATAGATAATATTCGATAAATATCATCCTCGTGCAAAACATCCTTTAAACATCTATAACCACCGTAATATTTCCCAACCATGATGTATAGTAGATTATATAAACCAAAATCTCCGAATATTTTCTGATAATGTTCCTTATATGAACTTCTATGAATGAACCATCTTAAATCTACGAAGATTTTCTGATAATAATCCTACAATGAATTTGAATGGCTGTAACATCTTAAATCTGCGAAGATTTTCTGATTATATTTCTTATATGAACTTCTATGACTGATCCATCTTAAATCTTCGAAGATTTTCTGATGATATTCCTTATAATTTATGAACTTCTATGACTGAACAATCTTAAATCTACGAAGATTTTCTGATAATATTCTTTATATAAACTTCTATGACTGAACCATCTTAAATCTTCGAAGATTTTTTCTGATGGTATTTCTTATATGAACTTCTATGACTGAAACATCTTAAAACTTCGAAGATTTTTGAAGATGTTCTTTATATGAACTCCTATGACTGATCCATCTTAAATCTTCGAAGATTTTCGGATTGTATTTCTTATATGAACTTCTATGATTGAACTATCTTAAATCTTCGAAGATTTTCTGATGGTATTTCTTATATGAACTTCTATGATTGAACTATCTTAAATCTCCGAAGATTTTCTGATGGTATTTCTTATATGAAATTCTATGACTGATCCATCTTAAATCTCCGAATATTTTCTGATGGTATTTCTTATATGAGCTTCTATAATTGAATTATCTTAAATCTCCGAAGATTTTCTGGAAGATTTCCTGATCCATGGATCAGTCATAGAAGTTCATATAAGAAATACATACCATCAGACAATTTTCGGAGATTTGAGATGGTTCAATCATATAAGAAATACCATCAGAAAATCTTCGAAGATTTATGATGGTTCAGTCATAGAATTTCATATAAGGAACATTATCAGAAAATCTTCGCAGATTTAAGATGTTACAGCCATTCAAATTAATAGTAGGATTATTATCTGAAAATCTTCGTAGATTTAAGATGGTTCATTCATAGAAGTTCATATAAGGAACATTATCAGAAAATATTCGGAGATTTTGGTTTATATATACTATACATCATGGTTGGGAAATATTACGGTGATTATAGATGTTTAAAGGATGTTCTGCACATGGATGATATTTATCGAATATTATCTATAATCACGTAAAATCTAGCCCCCTATAATGTCTGTCCACTATAATCTTCTATGACCCCACCATAATATTTTCCCTGGGTAATGATATCGAGGAAATATTTCAGGAGTTAGTGAAAATTTGTTGATCCCCTAAAAATATCGAAGGAATATTCCAGGAATTACTAAAAATTAGTTGATTCCCTAACAATATCGAGTGAATATTCCAGGAATTAGTGAAAAAAAGGTAATCCCTTAAATATTATATAAAAGAAACGATTATAAGAGAAAAAAAAAAATAATCTATGAAATATGAAATTATATTTATCGATGATAACCTAAAGATAAACTTGAGTTATCATATTGCATAAAGTTCATTAAAAATCCTACTTCTACTGTGTCCAGGATGGTCTAGTGGTTAGCGTCGCAAGCAGAAGTCAACAAGGTGCTGGTTCGAGACCCGGTAACATCACTTCATTTCTTTCCATTTAATTTGTATATAACAATATGTATCATTCAACTAATTCATGTAAAGTCAAACGTACACGTTAAAATGCAGTATATGCTAGGAAATATTAATTTTGGTATTCTTCTATGAATATGGGTGAAATCATCTGATAGTATAGGAGATTCTTCCCTTTAATTATAGGAGTGAACATGGTAGAAAACTTGGACATGAGCACCCCCAATTCTCTTCGATGATTATGGTAGAAAGACTCCTTTAATCATCCAAAATCTTCTATGATTATGGGTGAAATCATCTAATAGTATAGGAGATTCCCCCTTTTAATTATAGGAGTGAACATGGTTGAAAACTTGAACATAAGCACCGCCAATTCTCTTCTATGATTATGGTAGAAAGACTCCTTTAATCTGCCAAAATTTTCTATGATTATGGGTGAAATCATCTGATAGTATAGGAGATTCTCCTCTTTAATTATAGGAGTGAACATGGTAGAAAACTTTGACATAAGCACCCTCAATTCTCTTCTATGATTATGGTAGAAAGGCTCCTTTAATCTCCCAAAATCTTCTATGTCCCCCCTATAGTTTTCTCCCTGGGAAGCTATAAACAGTCAGTAAACTCAAAATTACTCTTCCATATGCAAATGAGTCCTAAATCAAATCAGAACAATAAATTAATTTTATAATTTAAGAATATTCGTACTCTTAGAAATGTTTTTTGTGAAAAAATAGAATAAATAAGTTGCACCTTCAGCAGTATATAAAGCGTAAGATCATTTTTACGAGTAGTATTTACATATGTACGTTTGTTTGCTATATGTAAGCAGATAATATTTTCCTTCCGTATATATGTGTGGTTAGTATTATTTTCAGAGTAGGAACAGTAGCAAATTTAGTTCTTAAATGAGTAACTTAAAATGTTCCAGTCTCATTATTTATGATATATCAGCTGTGGTTTGAAAAAAAATCAAACATACGGTGGCACCATCTGCTGGTAGTTCAAAGTTCCAGACCTATTAAATGTATACTGATATATTTCCTCTATTAGATTCTCTCAGCTTTAAATTCTATACAAATGTATTATTCTTGTTAGCAATCATCGAATACTAATTTTTTGAAATCGAATTAATCGGTTTCCATTCACAGTTTAACCCTTTCGCTCGAATGGCACATAGTTATGAGTTATAAAAAGATTACTGACTCATTTCAATTCAATGTCCACATGTGTATGTTTCATTTGAATATACTGTATAGTTATGAGTAATAAAAAGATTACTAACTCAATTCAATTCAATGTCCACATATGTATGTTTCATTTGAATTACGTAATTGAAAAATCAGCGTACTTAACATATTAATAATGCATCTTCTTCATCTGATATATTTTTAATATCTTATGTGAATATTATAAATGAAATATGGGATATTTTATAAAATTTTAGAATGTGTATAATATGAATCACAATATGGTCTAATATAAAGTTTGGGTTCTAGGTAAATTGTTCGAAATCAATTGCTCGAAAACATATGCTCGAAAAACAATTGTTCGAATGAACAATTGCTCGAAAGAACAATTGCTCGAAAGACGATTGCTCGAAAAACAAATGCTCGAACGAACAATTGCTCGAATGAACAATTGCTCGAATTATCAAATTGCTCGAATGAACAAAATTGATCGAATTATAAAATGGCACAGTTTTCGATTTGATAAAAAGTCAGTTATTCATGAAGTGGAGATGCACATAACAATCCTTGTTTATTACTCATTCTGCATAATCTTTTTTTAGACCGTTTGTGTCTTCTCGTATGTAACATGTGAATTGGAATCATGTGGTGAATCAGTACTATTCACGTTTTTTTATCATAAAACCCGACAATGTTTGTAGATTTATTAAAACTCTGTCATAACTTAGAGTTATTTCACTTATTGAGGTACCACATACAGATTGGCTAGTAATAAATAAATTTTCGGGTTTAATGATAAAAAACATGAATAGTACTGAGTTAAGATATATATACTTAAAATAAGAGTTTGATGTTATAGATAATAAAATTACCTAAAATAATGCATAGCAAGACTTTTGGAAATAAAATTTGAAGAAGTTGCTGCTTACCTTGTAAGACTAATTGTTCCTCAATAGTTTTATGTAGTAAACGTCTTTGAGGGTACTAGGACTGAAGAATCGAAAGACAGAGTATCGAAAAACAAAGTACCAAAAGACAAAGTATCGAAAGACAAAGTAAAGAATCACACAGTGTAAAAGGACCAAATATACATAGATTGATCAAATGAAAAATTGATTGAATGGAGAATAGATCGAATGAAGAACATTTCTGCATTAGTAATACCTAGTTTGAATTATACATTTTGTTCATGGACCGTCAGTTGGGCCCAAGTCAAATTGGTCCTAACAATTAGGCTCGCCAAAAATTAAGCCGGAGACACAGGCTCCATGTCAATTGGTTCCCATGACAATTCAGCTTAGGACAATTGAGTCCCAGGAAATTTGGACCAGGGACCATTATTGATCACATAAAAAAATGTTTACAGCAGACACAATAAAGAAGATTTAATTTGTTATTACAGTAGCAAATTAAGTTGATACCAGAGAATTGAACCCATAGAATTGAGATTTTGACTTTCTATGAAAGCAATGCAATACATACATAATATTTAACTTGGTTTATTTCGTCGATATGAATTTTGAAGGCCTTTCAGAAGAAATATACGACATCCGCTTTTCAAACTATGTGTGTGGAGTTACTTCAACCGTGTCATGGAAGATCTGCGTCGTCACACTAATGCAATTAAGAGGGTGGCACAACTCAATATCGTCACCCTACTATTTTTAATTTACACATACATATAATATAAATAGAGCAAAATGAAAAAAGTTTAAATGTATAAATACTGAAATTAAAGATTGCAAAAAAAAAGAAGAATGCTGTCACAATTTCTTTATGGACTCAATAATTGTCTTGGGGCCCGATAATTATTGTCTTGGTGGGCCCAATAGTCCTGGGCCAAATTATTTTGGGCTCAATTGTTAATGGGCTCATTTTGATTTTATCGATGAAGGCATGCCCCTATATCAACTTTTTATACATTTTTCATTCTATGCAATGTGTTCTTTTATTTTTGTCTTTCTATGCTTTCATTTTTTATATTTTGTCCATCCATGCTTTCATTGCCTATTCTCTGTCTTTCTATACTTCGTGTTTCTATACTTTGTCTTTCGATATTTTGTCTTTTTCCATACTTAGTGTTTTTAAACTTTGTCTTTCGATATTTTGTCTTTCGATACTTTGTCTTTCGAAACTTTTTCTTTAGATATTTTGCCTTTCGATATTTTGTTTTTCAAATATTGTATTTACAGTGGCGTGCAAAAGTTAAGGAACAGTGAAAAAAATTGAGAAAATTGTTTAATGTGAAAAAGTAGTCTTCATACACAGTTGTTAATCTAAATATAACTCCTTCTATAACTTGACATTTATCATTCAAAATTTGGGAACATTTGATCCACTTACTGAAGAATAAATTAACAATAAAACAAATGAACAAATTTTACCCCTGTGCAAAAGTTAAAGAACACCTTAAATTCTGCCTCTAATTATCTATCTTATTGCGCTGTCAAACACTAAATTTTTTTTTTAAAAGGCCCCCTGCCAGAAGAAGCAAACCTTCTTTAAATAATTAAAAAAAAGCAATTATCTTTATTAAGACAATGAACATTAAAAAATGAAAGATAAGCTTCTCTGCTCTACGACCATGGCTCCGACCATCGCCAATGGTAGTGGCCTCCAACCGACTGTGAGGTGCCTATAGCAGGTCACAGGGCAACACCCAAACTGCGGTCATCATACTTCTCCTTGACTGACGTCACGATACTGAAAGCATTGCCCCTCTGAACTGCCAAACCAACACTAAATTGACACTAAATAACAGTTTCTATAATATTGGAACAATACAGAACGTAAACAAACAATCATGGCGTCCGTTGTACGATGTAAGATGTCTTCTCGTGAAAGAAATCGTGTTCTGTCATTGCATTTTGATGGAAAATCTATTTCAGAGATATCTTCCATGATAGGAAGGGTTCGCACAAATGTTCAACGCATTATTGCCAAATACATATAAGCAGCTTGGACATATAGAAACAGGAAAGAGAACCGGCCGACCACCTGAGACTACTCCTAGAGAAGACCGACAGATTGTCAGAATGAGTATGAGGGACCGTTTCAAGCCTGCTTCTCAAATCTCACGTGAGTTAAAAGTTGGGACAAGTGGAACTGTGTCTCGATCCAATGTTACGCGTAGGCTTCAACGCGCTGGCCTGAAAGCACGCGTCCCTGTCTCCAAGCCTCTGATTACCAAAAAAAAATCAGAAACGTAGGCTTTAGTTCGCGCAGGAACATGTCATTTGGACCGATTATCAGTGGTCCAAGGTTCATTTTAGTGATGAATCAAAGGTCAACGTCATTGGATCTGATGGTAAATATTATGTACGGCGTTATATAGGAGAACGACTGTCAGTGAACTGCGTCAAGAAAACAGTGAAGCATGGTGAAAGAAGTGTGATGGTATGGGGAGTGTTCTCTGCTGATGGGCCTGGACCACTGGTTCGCTTGCATGGCAGAGTAAATGCAGAAGTGTATTAGCAGATGTTGCAGCAGCATTTGCTTCCATATCTAGGCACCACGCGTTTGCAACCCCCAATTTTCATGCAAGATAATGCTCCCTGCCACACTGCTAGAAAGGTTAAAGCATTTTTTGAAGAGGAAAATCTGTCATTTATGGATTGGCCACCCCAAAGCCCTGATTTGAATCCAATTGAAAATATTTGGAAGATAATTGGGGACAAAGCTCACGCTAGTAACCCCCAAAATACAGAAGAACTGTGGAGGATCCATCAGGAAGAGTGGGGGTCATTAACTACCTCTTTTTGTGATAATTTGATTAAATGTTGAAGTCGAAGGTGTGCAGCAGTGATAGATAGCAAAGGATTGTTCATCAAACATTAGTTATTTTTGTTTCTTTCAACTTTATGAAAAAAAAATTAAGGTGTTCCTTAACTTTTGCGTAGGGGTAAAATTTGTTGATTTGTTTTATTGTTAATTTATTCTTCAGTAAGTGGGTCAAATGTTCCCAAATTTTGAGTAATAAATCTCAAGTTATAGAAGGAGTTATATTTAGATTCACAACTGTGTATGAAGTCTACTTTTTTCATATTAAACAATTTTTTTCAATTTTTTCACTGTTCCTTAACTTTCGCACGCCACTGTATATATATATATATATATTCAATGAATATATTTATAGTTATAGTCTGTTTGTTTCATTTTATAGGGAGTATTGTTTTTAAATTCATTAACAATTTTGGTAAATATGTACTGAATAATGACTGTAAAGTAAGTAATTGAATGAACAGGAGTACAAGATGCTTCGTAACAAGAAATTATTGCAAAAAAAAAAAAATTCCTGTCTATTTTTTTTTTTTTTAAAGAACAGAACCCCAATTCTAACAATGGAACAATAAAATATCAATAAATTAAAAAAAATAATGAAACAATATGCATAGTCAAATTAAAGTTACAAGAAGTATTTGGTCAACAGTTTCTATAGCACTAAGATTTGATGTGGAGTGGACACCGAGAAGCCCATACCTAACCCCATGGCATTACTTCCTTTGGGATAAGTCAAGAGTCCGGTATTCAGAACGACACTTTCGACATTGTCAATACTAAGACCACGGATAGAGGATGCATCCCAGGGATGGAAGAATGATCAAAGATTCATTCTGAGAGCAGTTAACGCTTTGATAAATCAAGAAAACTTTAATTTTGTCTTGACTGGTATGGTGGCCAGGTTGAAAGATATTAATAGTCTATTAATTCTGTTTTATTTTTATTAAGTTTATTCACTGTTTTACTATTAGAAATAGGGTTCAACTCATTGAAAAAAATGGAAATATATAGACAAAAAAAATATTTTAAAAATTCGTAGTTACTGGGCATGCTCCACTCCTTTTAATCTAATTGTTTACTGTGCACTCATTTTTCGGTGCATATTCACCAGAATTGTATCTGAATAAAAAAAAAATTATGATATGAAACAAACAGACTAGAAATATCTTAATTTGAATCGGAGATATGAATTATATGATCATTCAAAACAGGGCACATTTTTGGGGGACACAATGCATAAAAAATTGATAATTCAAACCAGGATTAAGAATTGAGATTTTAATTTATTCATTAGGTCGCAACAGAGCCAACACGTTAGTTTGGGTCAATACAAGGTGCAGCTCTTACAGGAGGCAGTTCTTTCAGAGTGCAGTTATTTCAGAGTGCAGTTCTTTCAGAGTGCAGTTCTTTCAGAGTGTAGTTCTTTTAGAGTGCAGTTCTTTCAGAGTGCAGGATCTTCCAGAGTGCAGTTATTCCAGAGTGCAGTTCTTTAAGAGTGCATTTCTTTCAGAGTGCAGGATCTTCCAAGGTGCAGTTTTTTCAGAGTGCAGTTAACTGAGCTCATGCACCAAGACTGAAATTAATTCACTGCCAATTTCTTCCCTTCTTCCCTTACGTTCTAGCGTCCGTTTCTCGCATGTTTCATCCCATGACATTCAGAGACACAGTTATGGTGGGGCCAAAGAAGGTAAAGTGGGGTCCCTTCTTATACAATTGGAAATATAATCACAAAATTGATTCTTCTAATAGTATCCAAGTTATTCTTGAATAAGTACGTATTTAGTTCATACGCATAAAACTTTTGAAAGTAATTTAAATAAATAAATGATTTCGTGTATATATCTCAATTTACTTTCCTATTTTGCAACTTATATTCATTTCTTTTTTATAATAACTTAATATTAGAAATACTTCAAATTGACATTTCTAGTTCCTGCCCAACGCATTACAGCTTTGAATTCTCTACCGCCAATCGGCAGCGTTTTTACAAATTCCGGATGAAGCGTAACTTCAATAAAAAGATATTCTCTGATCCTCAAAATCGAACCGTGAATTTCGTCTGAAATTTGAAGTTAGTTATTAGTTCTCCGATCAAAGCGTGGAAATAAAATTGAAAGGAAGATGATATCCTCTTCCTATTGGTTCAAACATTAATAATAAGATATATGTGTAGTAAGATAAATATTTATTAATTTTCAGATATTTTAAGATCAGGTTTGTCATCTATCATTTAATGATATGATCAGAGGTTATTTGTATAATATTCCCTAATTAAACAGTAATCATACAAATATTATTATTTATCTTAGGCACAATGTAAAATAAAATGAGGCACTTACAAGGTAAGTAAATGGAACTAATTAGGTATTATATCGAAATTATATTTTTGCTCTGAATTTTAATTCTCAGAATATTAATTTAGGGCCAAGCTTATGTCATATTGCAGTAATTAAGTAACAGTTATGTAACTAAACGCTATATTAGATCTAAGTAACAGTTATGTAACTAAGCGCTATGTTAGATCTATCATCTAAGTAACAGTTATGTAACTAAACGTTATATTAGATCTAAGTAATAGTTATGTAACTAAACGATCATTAGATCTAAGTAACAGTTATGTAACTAAACGCTATGTTAGATCTAACTTCTAAGTAACAGTTATGTAACTAAACGTTATATGAGATCTAAGTAATAGTTATGTAACTAAACGTTATATGAGATCTAAGTAATAGTTTTGTAACTAAACGTTATATGAGATCTAAGTAATAGTTATGTAACTAAACGTTATATGAGATCTAAGTAACAGTTATGTAACTAAACGCTCTATTAGATCTAAGTAACAGTTATGTAACTAAACGCTCTATTAGATCTAAGTAACAGTTATGTAACTAAACGCTCTATTAGATCTTCATCTCATAGAGAGCTGAGCTTCAAAGACATTGTTTCATTTCAACCGGACATTTAAAGATAAATTTTTGTACGAGGCCAATCGAGAGAATATTGTTTAGAACACAGAATTACATTGATCTTGTTACGAATAGACATTAATGCTGCGTAGAAGTGGAATTTGGTTCATTTTGATGGTTATTTGGAATTTTTTTTGATGAACTGAATTGATAGGAATAAAGCTTTTGTATATTATATAAGGGAGACATTTTATATTTTTTTCGATACGAGAATAATTTTGATGAAAGGTCACACTATCAAATCACAGAGCATCAGTGACGTATAAAAAGAGAAAATAAAGAAGTATTTACTATATAGTCAGTAGCAGAACGTAAATTCATAGGAGCGTAAAAGTTACGAAGTCCAATAACCGAAATGTTCTTAATTCCGTACAGCAAACATTGCACGGACTGACGAACCTTCGCTGATTTTGCTAATTTAGCTTAGGATGAATCTTACCAAAATTGGGAATGAATGACTGTTATGAATGAAGTACTACCTTATAAGAAAATTAATGCATTGTTTTGACTGGAACGTAAATTATAAGGTCATGAGGAAAGATAATGAGACAATAAATATTAGTTTAAAAAGTAACGAAAAGAAAAAATTATCAATGTGTTAGTTGTAAAGAAGCAGAACGAACGAAATATTTGAGATAGATTTGAAAAATAGAATTAGCAAAAATCATGTTAATATTAATTAACTCGATCTACCATTTTGAAAATGTACGAGTGAATTGTATAGTGTATTCATGCACGTGAAGGACATTCACTGTGACTGACATTAATGAAGTAATAGTGAAAAGTTATGGTGACATAATATTTTTAAGACCAATCATTGGAAAGGTTTGAAATAGACACTCAAGTTAGGAAAGAAATGTATTGTGTTTGATATTGTCATAGAATAATGTAACAATATATTGTAAAGTGTTTACTATTTAGTTTGATATGGTTGTTCTTCCAGTAACTTTCAGTTAGCTGTTTGGCAGCAAAGAGAGAGGTTGGAGGTGTAAATGTTCTCTCTGGTTGTGACTGACAGACTTTAGAGATGAGAATTCAGTCACCTGGAAACTAAGACTGAACTTCAGTATATTAGAAAAAAAACTCACTGGAAAATGGTGCTGTGCTCAATGTGACTGAAAATATTTTTACTTAATGGAATGTTTATATTTTCAAGAGGATTATTAAAATCTAAACCTTGATGGTTTTGGGAGAATTAGAACTTACGAACAGCGAATGTCAATTCATCATCAGGAATTGTAGTGAATACAGCCCAATTAAATTACAAATTTGAATTTCCAATTTTACATTGAAATTGAATACTCATATAATGAAATATACATAAGGATATGGTTACTATGAATGCGTATTCGACCGATCTTTCGCATTGACGATATCGTCAGCACAGATCGTCAGTGCGAGGTGGTTACACTGTACGCGATTTCGGATTGTCAGTATGTTTCTGCCCAATTAATATTGGGGTCTAAACTATGCTTATTTGAGGCAATGTTCGGAAGAAATTAAAAACCTACCTGTTTGCCTCTGAAATAATTGACACGACACTAATTTGATTATTATTTTCACTGCACAAAATTTTGAATTACCTAGAAATATAAAAATAAGAAGAACATTTTTTATATAACTATACAAGGATATTCAATTTTATTCTAAAAAATATACAGAGTAATAACCAATTCAAGTCTTTATATAAACAAAACATATGATACAATAGACAAATTTCTGATAGTATCAAATAATATATTTCCAAAACGCAAGAGTAAACAGTAACAGCAATCGAAAGTAAGAGAATTATACACAAAAATTACCGAATCTGTCGCTAGTAGCAAGAATAAATCAAACTCATTTGAACGCTGAAGTTGTTCTGACGACTTCGTACGTATTCTGACGACTAAATCGTTGCCACTGTAACCACTCCCATTGGAAAGTATGAATTTGATTTTCATCCTAAATCGTAATTGCAAACAATCGATTGAATACGCATCCATAGTAACCGTACCCTAAGATAGACATTAGACAGCTTATATAGAAAATTGGTATCCAGCATATTATTTTCACAAATTTCATTGTTTGGTCCAGGTTTCGAAAATTCGAAACCTAAAAACATTTGACGTTGAATCTAAATTCACCTCAGGAATATATTTAATATGTAAAATGTTTATAAAATTTCAATTCGTTAGTTTAATTAAATTATTCAGCCAAAGCAAATAATAATGATTTAACCTGATATTTATTAGCTACATGTTGTATATAAACAAATTATGTACTTTGATTGCTTTTTTCAAATATTATTTCAATGTGATTCGAATAATTTCATTAACACAATGACAATAATTTGGCTAATAAGGTTATTTAATGTTACTCTTCATTTTTCAGACATTCAATCATTTTATTGCAGTCTTCAACTGTCGATGAGTTTTCCAGCTAAGGATTTTGCTCTTCCGAAAGTTTATTTGAATTTTGGAGTAATGGTAAAATATTTCACATGAATATCACGGAAATTGAGGTAAGGAATAGATACTATGGGATATAATCTCAAATGAGGAAATGTAAAAAAAGTTATTTATTTACGATGGTATAACAGATTGGAACTGATGTACTGTGATGGTATGAATGTATATTTGCAAACCAGTTGTACTGGTGTTCAGTTTTTTTGGAATTCAATATTCTAGATATCCTAAAAAATTGTTAGTTTTGTTTCGCAATAATTATTAATTTACATTTTACATTTACTTATTTTATAATCTGCACGATTGTTGATTATTCACTTATTGTAACTTAATTTAATAAATATTAGTTTTATATAAGTGTTCAACTTTATATAGATAGTCAACTCCTTCACCTAATGGTAGCGAACACAGAGAACTATTTGTTTACCATGACTTAAAATTAAGATTGAGGTTGTTATAATTATATTATTGGGTAAACTATGTGACGCAAACTAAGCTGTTACATCCAATTCATCAGTTTCTGTTACAGAGCAAATTATTCAATATACATGAAATTATCATTTAAATTGACTAGAATATATATTATATTCATTGATATATATTTTCACATTAGCAGATTAATGTGTTACAGTAACTGTAATTTATGCGACTTTAATTAAACATATTATTCAGCTTTGCTAATTACCCTAGTATGAATAACTCAAACAAACTTCGTTTTATCTTAAAAGTACAGGCATATTTAATATTATTCGGTTACCTCAACTTTTCAATTAGATAATAAAATTAACAAAATCATTCATAGATAGGAACAATAAACATCGATCAACATGGTAATTCACTAACACTCTAAATATATTCTTATTCAACAAAAAGCATTGGTACCGATTGATATATTTGTTCAAGTAGCCATTTTCTTCTCTGACTGCTTATTCGAGTCTTTTGTATTTAATTTCCATTTAACGTCAGCGATATAGGATTTTTCTCCGAAGCAGACGTTAAACACCCTAATTATTATAATAATAACAATTAAAAGTTTGAAACATCTTCTCGGTACTAATGCATGTTGCTATGCAGTTCTACTTCAGACCTTCACCTACAATTATAGTGATGCATTTTATAATGTTAAATGAATGTTAGTGATAATAACCATGGCCATTTCTTATATTAGAATTTACACATCTAAATTTATCCGTTTGACTATAATGATGAGGTCTGTACGACTTTGTGTTCAATTTCGTATGTTTGGTATGTGTAAATTGGCTCATCTCTTTTTTTTTTTTTTTTGGGGTAAATTTTTTCTACTCCTAATAAGTTTGTCAGGAATACTCTGATCTGCATTGCCAATTGATCACATGATTTATCTCTTAGTTGTGATTTAAGATAAATTCATATTTTATATTATTCATATCATATAGGTAATTTTCCATATTCATGATGTCTATTATTTCTTTTTTGTAGCGACGCAATATAAAGTTTGACGCATTTATTCAAATGTTTATGGTAAAAATTGTGAGCCGAACCAATTTCTTCCCAAAATGAAAATGCTCACTTACTGCGTTACTTCAGGAGTCAATAAATTCAAAGATTCGATAAGAAGCAGATGCGAAATCAGTAAAAAAAACAAAGGAGATCGATTTAAGCCACGCGACCATTTGAAATAAGTTCAAGAAGAAAATGGAGGATCTGAAGTGCAATCCTATAGTAAAAATTGAAGAAAAGGTTCCCAGCAAGAATTTGATTCAGATGTCTTTATTAACTTCGAATTTCTGAATGAATAAAATAAAAAAGGTCATTTGAAATATTTTCAATATTTATAACTTTTATGATCCTTTAACCTCAACCCTCGCCATTATAATTTTTTAGTCTTTTGAATTTTTCTAGGGAAAACCAAATTAGTTTCTAACTCTTGATATCTCATTAGCAATGTTTCACATAATAATATTCCATAGTTTTAAAATGGTCAGCAGTTTTACAATATGCTTAATGACTCTAATTAGATAGAATATCACACTGGAGATGATAAAGGGATTGGGGAATAAAATGAAAACAACTTAATTGCAGCTTTTCCGTGGAATAAAGATTTATGAAGCTCCGAATTTTTTGCGGAAAATAAGTTTTGTAGGTGTTCATTAAGCTCTTCAGTGATTTTAAGAGTCGTTGCTCGTCTTGCGATTTGCTGTAACAATGTTCTAGATTTCAACAATCTCTCTCAGACAATTTCGACTTTTGACCAGACCTGTTCTTTGCTTAAGACGATTTCATTCCCTTTCAAAGAAAGTCAGAGACTGAACCTCTTGAAACGTTGGTATTCGGACATTTTCTGTTACAACAGCACCTCCCAGGTAACATTGAACCTTCCCAGAAGATTCCAGGAACGTTCCATTGGAACGTTCCCTGAATGTTCCACTGGAATGTCCCCTGAATGTTCCTTTTCTGACACATTCCAGGAATATTCCAATGGAATCTTCAAGAATATTCCCTTTGGAACATTCCCTGAAGACTCCATTGGGACATTCCCCGAAGACTCCATTGGGACATTCCCCGAAGACTCCATTGGGACATTCCCCGAAGACTCCATTGGAACATTCCTTGAAGACTCCATTGGAACATTCCTTGAAGACTCCATTGGAACATTCCCTGAAGACTCCATTGGAACATTCCCTGAAGACTCCATTGGAACATTCCCTGAAGACTCCATTGGAATATTCCTTGAAGACTCCATAGGAACATTCCCTGAATACTCCATTGGAACATTCCCTGAAGACTCCATTGGAACATTCCCTGAATACTCCATTGGAGCATTCCCTGAAGACTCCATTGGAACATTCCCCGAAGACTCCATTGGAACATTCCCCGAAGACTCCATTGGAACATTCCATGAAGACTCCATTGGAACATTCCAAGAAGACTTCATTGGAACATTCCATGAAGACTTCTTTGGAACATTACTTGAAGACTCCTTTGGAACAACTTCTGAAGACTCCTTTGGAACAACTTCTGAAGACTCTTTTGGAACATTGTCAGAAGAATCTTTTGGAACACTGTCAGAAGAATCCTATGGAACACTTTCAGAAGACTAAATTAGAACTGTGAATTTATAGTGGGAATGTTAAATGTCACCTGGGTCAAGATGGTAGTAATCTACTATATAAGCTATAGTGAGTCAAGATTTGCTGCGGAATCAATGGAAATATATTTTTACTACTATCTAATGGTTTTACAGTATAATCTCGCATCCTATTTTCAATGACTTTTTCCATCAAGAAAATAGAAAGAAGACATCATGGAAGAGGGGGGAAGTAAAACTAAGCTCTATGCACTAGGTCGACTACTCTGATATCACAGGTAACAGTGTCGACCCAGCGCACTCTGGCAATATTGCAGAAACCAAAATGAAAATGAACTCAAGGAACTATAGGGAGAAATGACAGACGGTAAAAATAGAGGAATAACAGTTTATAGTAAATAATTACCTAAAAAACAGAAAACATGATAATTGAAAATGTAAGCAATAGATTTATAGAAAAACAAATATAGTGCTATTTTTGGATAAAAACTAACTATTCAAATGGATGCTTCATCTATAGTTTAATTAATATAGATTGTAGGGAAATGATTAGCAAGTAAGAGGATATTTTATTCAGGTACCTGACACGTATAGCTGCTCAAATTCCATTACCCTGAAGGCTATAAAAAACGTTTAAAAAATCTATTAAAATACTTGAACAAAAAATCTATATAACTAGCTACAAAACTTAATATTTATCTATAACATTCAATCTAATAAAAAAAAAAAAAACTCTTTATTTACAAACGTTCTATAGCTGCAAGATTAGGATCAGTAGTCTCAAAATTAGGATCAGTAGTCTCAAAATTAGGATCAGTAGTCTCAAAATTAGGATCTGTAGTCTCGAGGCTAGGATCAGTAGTCTCGAGGCTAGGATCAGTAGTCTCAAGGCTAGGATCAGTAGTCTCAAGGCTAGGATCAGTAGTCTCAAGGCTAGGATCAGTAGTCTCAAGGCTAGGATCAGTTGTCTCAAGGCTAGGATCAGTTGTCTCAAGGCTAGGATCAGTTGTCTCAAGGCTAGGATCAGTTGTCTCAAGGCTAGGATCAGTTGTCTCAAGGCTAGGATCAGTTGTCTCAAGGCTAGGATCAGTTGTCTCAAGGCTAGGATCAGTTGTCTCAAGGCTAGGATCAGTTGTCTCAAGGCTAGGATCAGTTGTCTCAAGGCTAGGATCAGTTGTCTCAAGGCTAGGATCAGTTGTCTCAAGATTAGGATCAGTTGTCTGAAGATTAGGATCAGTTGTCTGAAGATTAGGGTCAGTTGTCTGAAGATTAGGCTCAGTTGTCTGAAGATTAGGGTCAGTTGTCTGAAGATTAGGGTCAGTTGTCTGAAGATTAGGGAAAGTTGTCTGAAGATTAGGG